>CAWWDJ010000164.1:5000-27500 GCA_963942525.1 Ptychoptera contaminata
ATTGCGGAAGGATTGCGGAAGTATGCGACTATTAAGTATGCGACTATTAAGTATGAGACTTTTTCCAAATGTTGCCACGGGGATAACTTATACAAACTAGCTAACACCGCGACATGTCACCAATTCAATACACTAGACGACATTCTCCCATGAGGGATTGCGGAAGGATTGCGGAAGTATGCGACTATTAAGTATGCGACTATTAAGTATGAGACTTTTTCCAAATGTTGCCACGGGGATAACTTATACAAACTAGCTAACACCGCGACATGTCACCAATTCAATACACTAGACGACATTCTCCCATGAGGGATTGCGGAAGGATTGCGGAAGTATGCGACTATTAAGTATGCGACTATTAAGTATGAGACTTTTTCCAAATGTTGCCACGGGGATAACTTATACAAACTAGCTAACACCGCGACATGTCACCAATTCAATACACTAGACGACATTCTCCCATGAGGGATTGCGGAAGGATTGCGGAAGTATGCGACTATTAAGTATGCGACTATTAAGTATGAGACTTTTTCCAAATGTTGCCACGGGGATAACTTATACAAACTAGCTAACACCGCGACATGTCACCAATTCAATACAGTAGACGACATTCTTCCATGAGGGATTGCGGAAGGATTGCGGAAGTATGCGACTATTAAGTATGCGACTATTAAGTATGAGACTTTTTCCAAATGTTGCCACGGGGATAACTTATACAAACTAGCTAACACCGCGACATGTCACCAATTCAATACACTAGACGACATTCTCCCATGAGGGATTGCGGAAGGATTGCGGAAGTATGCGACTATTAAGTATGCGACTATTAAGTATGAGACTTTTTCCAAATGTTGCCACGGGGATAACTTATACAAACTAGCTAACACCGCGACATGTCACCAATTCGATACACTAGACGACATTCTCCCATGAGGGATTGCGGAAGGATTGCGGAAGTATGCGACTATTAAGTATGAGACTTTTTCCAAATGTTGCCACGGGGATAACTTATACAAACTAGCTAACACCGCGACATGTCACCAATTCAATACACTAGACGACATTCTCCCATGAGGGATTGCGGAAGGATTGCGGAAGTATGCGACTATTAAGTATGCGACTATTAAGTATGCGACTATTAAGTATGAGACTTTTTCCAAATGTTGCCACGGGGATAACTTATACAAACTAGCTAACACCGCGACATGTCACCAATTCAATACACTAGACGACATTCTCCCATGAGGGATTGCGGAAGGATTGCGGAAGTATGCGACTATTAAGTATGCGACTATTAAGTATGCGACTATTAAGTATGAGACTTTTTCCAAATGTTGCCACGGGGATAACTTATACAAACTAGCTAACACCGCGACATGTCACCAATTCAATACACTAGACGACATTCTCCCATGAGGGATTGCGGAAGGATTGCGGAAGTATGCGACTATTAAGTATGCGACTATTAAGTATGAGACTTTTTCCAAATGTTGCCACGGGGATAACTTATACAAACTAGCTAACACCGCGACATGTCACCAATTCAATACACTAGACGACATTCTCCCATGAGGGATTGCGGAAGGATTGCGGAAGTATGCGACTATTAAGTATGCGACTATTAAGTATGAGACTTTTTCCAAATGTTGCCACGGGGATAACTTATACAAACTAGCTAACACCGCGACATGTCACCAATTCAATACACTAGACGACATTCTCCCATGAGGGATTGCGGAAGGATTGCGGAAGTATGCGACTATTAAGTATGCGACTATTAAGTATGAGACTTTTTCCAAATGTTGCCACGGGGATAACTTATACAAACTAGCTAACACCGCGACATGTCACCAATTCAATACACTAGACGACATTCTCCCATGAGGGATTGCGGAAGGATTGCGGAAGTATGCGACTATTAAGTATGCGACTATTAAGTATGAGACTTTTTCCAAATGTTGCCACGGGGATAACTTATACAAACTAGCTAACACCGCGACATGTCACCAATTCAATACACTAGACGACATTCTCCCATGAGGGATTGCGGAAGGATTGCGGAAGTATGCGACTATTAAGTATGCGACTATTAAGTATGAGACTTTTTCCAAATGTTGCCACGGGGATAACTTATACAAACTAGCTAACACCGCGACATGTCACCAATTCAATACACTAGACGACATTCTCCCATGAGGGATTGCGGAAGGATTGCGGAAGTATGCGACTATTAAGTATGCGACTATTAAGTATGAGACTTTTTCCAAATGTTGCCACGGGGATAACTTATACAAACTAGCTAACACCGCGACATGTCACCAATTCAATACACTAGACGACATTCTCCCATGAGGGATTGCGGAAGGATTGCGGAAGTATGCGACTATTAAGTATGCGACTATTAAGTATGAGACTTTTTCCAAATGTTGCCACGGGGATAACTTATACAAACTAGCTAACACCGCGACATGTCACCAATTCAATACACTAGACGACATTCTCCCATGAGGGATTGCGGAAGGATTGCGGAAGTATGCGACTATTAAGTATGCGACTATTAAGTATGAGACTTTTTCCAAATGTTGCCACGGGGATAACTTATACAAACTAGCTAACACCGCGACATGTCACCAATTCAATACACTAGACGACATTCTCCCATGAGGGATTGCGGAAGGATTGCGGAAGTATGCGACTATTAAGTATGCGACTATTAAGTATGAGACTTTTTCCAAATGTTGCCACGGGGATAACTTATACAAACTAGCTAACACCGCGACATGTCACCAATTCAATACACTAGACGACATTCTCCCATGAGGGATTGCGGAAGGATTGCGGAAGTATGCGACTATTAAGTATGCGACTATTAAGTATGAGACTTTTTCCAAATGTTGCCACGGGGATAACTTATACAAACTAGCTAACACCGCGACATGTCACCAATTCAATACACTAGACGACATTCTCCCATGAGGGATTGCGGAAGGATTGCGGAAGTATGCGACTATTAAGTATGCGACTATTAAGTATGAGACTTTTTCCAAATGTTGCCACGGGGATAACTTATACAAACTAGCTAACACCGCGACATGTCACCAATTCAATACACTAGACGACATTCTCCCATGAGGGATTGCGGAAGGATTGCGGAAGTATGCGACTATTAAGTATGCGACTATTAAGTATGAGACTTTTTCCAAATGTTGCCACGGGGATAACTTATACAAACTAGCTAACACCGCGACATGTCACCAATTCAATACACTAGACGACATTCTCCCATGAGGGATTGCGGAAGGATTGCGGAAGTATGCGACTATTAAGTATGCGACTATTAAGTATGAGACTTTTTCCAAATGTTGCCACGGGGATAACTTATACAAACTAGCTAACACCGCGACATGTCACCAATTCAATACACTAGACGACATTCTCCCATGAGGGATTGCGGAAGGATTGCGGAAGTATGCGACTATTAAGTATGCGACTATTAAGTATGAGACTTTTTCCAAATGTTGCCACGGGGATAACTTATACAAACTAGCTAACACCGCGACATGTCACCAATTCAATACACTAGACGACATTCTCCCATGAGGGATTGCGGAAGGATTGCGGAAGTATGCGACTATTAAGTATGCGACTATTAAGTATGAGACTTTTTCCAAATGTTGCCACGGGGATAACTTATACAAACTAGCTAACACCGCGACATGTCACCAATTCAATACACTAGACGACATTCTCCCATGAGGGATTGCGGAAGGATTGCGGAAGTATGCGACTATTAAGTATGCGACTATTAAGTATGAGACTTTTTCCAAATGTTGCCACGGGGATAACTTATACAAACTAGCTAACACCGCGACATGTCACCAATTCAATACACTAGACGACATTCTCCCATGAGGGATTGCGGAAGGATTGCGGAAGTATGCGACTATTAAGTATGCGACTATTAAGTATGAGACTTTTTCCAAATGTTGCCACGGGGATAACTTATACAAACTAGCTAACACCGCGACATGTCACCAATTCAATACACTAGACGACATTCTCCCATGAGGGATTGCGGAAGGATTGCGGAAGTATGCGACTATTAAGTATGCGACTATTAAGTATGAGACTTTTTCCAAATGTTGCCACGGGGATAACTTATACAAACTAGCTAACACCGCGACATGTCACCAATTCAATACACTAGACGACATTCTCCCATGAGGGATTGCGGAAGGATTGCGGAAGTATGCGACTATTAAGTATGCGACTATTAAGTATGAGACTTTTTCCAAATGTTGCCACGGGGATAACTTATACAAACTAGCTAACACCGCGACATGTCACCAATTCAATACACTAGACGACATTCTCCCATGAGGGATTGCGGAAGGATTGCGGAAGTATGCGACTATTAAGTATGCGACTATTAAGTATGAGACTTTTTCCAAATGTTGCCACGGGGATAACTTATACAAACTAGCTAACACCGCGACATGTCACCAATTCAATACACTAGACGACATTCTCCCATGAGGGATTGCGGAAGGATTGCGGAAGTATGCGACTATTAAGTATGCGACTATTAAGTATGAGACTTTTTCCAAATGTTGCCACGGGGATAACTTATACAAACTAGCTAACACCGCGACATGTCACCAATTCAATACACTAGACGACATTCTCCCATGAGGGATTGCGGAAGGATTGCGGAAGTATGCGACTATTAAGTATGCGACTATTAAGTATGAGACTTTTTCCAAATGTTGCCACGGGGATAACTTATACAAACTAGCTAACACCGCGACATGTCACCAATTCAATACACTAGACGACATTCTCCCATGAGGGATTGCGGAAGGATTGCGGAAGTATGCGACTATTAAGTATGCGACTATTAAGTATGAGACTTTTTCCAAATGTTGCCACGGGGATAACTTATACAAACTAGCTAACACCGCGACATGTCACCAATTCAATACACTAGACGACATTCTCCCATGAGGGATTGCGGAAGGATTGCGGAAGTAGTAGTTGCGACTATTAAGTATGCGACTATTAAGTATGAGACTTTTTCCAAATGTTGCCACGGGGATAACTTATACAAACTAGCTAACACCGCGACATGTCACCAATTCAATACACTAGACGACATTCTCCCATGAGGGATTGCGGAAGGATTGCGGAAGTATGCGACTATTAAGTATGCGACTATTAAGTATGAGACTTTTTCCAAATGTTGCCACGGGGATAACTTATACAAACTAGCTAACACCGCGACATGTCACCAATTCAATACACTAGACGACATTCTCCCCCCATGAGGGATTGCGGAAGGATTGCGGAAGTATGCGACTATTAAGTATGCGACTATTAAGTATGAGACTTTTTCCAAATGTTGCCACGGGGATAACTTATACAAACTAGCTAACACCGCGACATGTCACCAATTCAATACACTAGACGACATTCTCCCATGAGGGATTGCGGAAGGATTGCGGAAGTATGCGACTATTAAGTATGCGACTATTAAGTATGAGACTTTTTCCAAATGTTGCCACGGGGATAACTTATACAAACTAGCTAACACCGCGACATGTCACCAATTCAATACACTAGACGACATTCTCCCATGAGGGATTGCGGAAGGATTGCGGAAGTATGCGACTATTAAGTATGCGACTATTAAGTATGAGACTTTTTCCAAATGTTGCCACGGGGATAACTTATACAAACTAGCTAACACCGCGACATGTCACCAATTCAATACACTAGACGACATTCTCCCATGAGGGATTGCGGAAGGATTGCGGAAGTATGCGACTATTAAGTATGCGACTATTAAGTATGAGACTTTTTCCAAATGTTGCCACGGGGATAACTTATACAAACTAGCTAACACCGCGACATGTCACCAATTCAATACACTAGACGACATTCTCCCATGAGGGATTGCGGAAGGATTGCGGAAGTATGCGACTATTAAGTATGCGACTATTAAGTATGAGACTTTTTCCAAATGTTGCCACGGGGATAACTTATACAAACTAGCTAACACCGCGACATGTCACCAATTCAATACACTAGACGACATTCTCCCATGAGGGATTGCGGAAGGATTGCGGAAGTATGCGACTATTAAGTATGCGACTATTAAGTATGAGACTTTTTCCAAATGTTGCCACGGGGATAACTTATACAAACTAGCTAACACCGCGACATGTCACCAATTCAATACACTAGACGACATTCTCCCATGAGGGATTGCGGAAGGATTGCGGAAGTATGCGACTATTAAGTATGCGACTATTAAGTATGAGACTTTTTCCAAATGTTGCCACGGGGATAACTTATACAAACTAGCTAACACCGCGACATGTCACCAATTCAATACACTAGACGACATTCTCCCATGAGGGATTGCGGAAGGATTGCGGAAGTATGCGACTATTAAGTATGCGACTATTAAGTATGAGACTTTTTCCAAATGTTGCCACGGGGATAACTTATACAAACTAGCTAACACCGCGACATGTCACCAATTCAATACACTAGACGACATTCTCCCATGAGGGATTGCGGAAGGATTGCGGAAGTATGCGACTATTAAGTATGCGACTATTAAGTATGAGACTTTTTCCAAATGTTGCCACGGGGATAACTTATACAAACTAGCTAACACCGCGACATGTCACCAATTCAATACACTAGACGACATTCTCCCATGAGGGATTGCGGAAGGATTGCGGAAGTATGCGACTATTAAGTATGCGACTATTAAGTATGAGACTTTTTCCAAATGTTGCCACGGGGATAACTTATACAAACTAGCTAACACCGCGACATGTCACCAATTCAATACACTAGACGACATTCTCCCATGAGGGATTGCGGAAGGATTGCGGAAGTATGCGACTATTAAGTATGCGACTATTAAGTATGAGACTTTTTCCAAATGTTGCCACGGGGATAACTTATACAAACTAGCTAACACCGCGACATGTCACCAATTCAATACACTAGACGACATTCTCCCATGAGGGATTGCGGAAGGATTGCGGAAGTATGCGACTATTAAGTATGCGACTATTAAGTATGAGACTTTTTCCAAATGTTGCCACGGGGATAACTTATACAAACTAGCTAACACCGCGACATGTCACCAATTCAATACACTAGACGACATTCTCCCATGAGGGATTGCGGAAGGATTGCGGAAGTATGCGACTATTAAGTATGAGACTATTAAGTATTCTCCCATGAGGGATTGCGGAAGGATTGCCATAGTGATAGTATATAGTTATAAGTAATATAAGTATGATATATTTTTCCCATAGCGAATTGCCATAGTGATAGTATATAGTTATAAGTAATATAAGTATGATATATTTTTCCCATAGCGAATTGCCATAGTGATAGTATATAGTTATAAGTAATATAAGTATGATATATTTTTCCCATAACAATATATATTCCCATATTATTAAATAAATGATTTAAATATAATTGCCTATAATATATTTAAAATATATATTTAAAATATATATTAATACATTATTATTATATATATATATATATATATAAGATATATTATTATTATTTTATAAGAAATCCATAATTTTTTATGCAATTAATTTTAAGTTTTCTGCAATAAAAGTAAATCATATTTTAAATATATTATTAATTAATTATCCATTGAAAAGAAATCTTTATTAATGATAATAGTAAATGACAAATGGTGGTGGGTGGGCGATTATAACAAATATTGACAAACATTTTATTATTATTTGAATAGAAATTAATATTTATTTATTATTATTATTACTATTATTATAATTGTTATTAATATTATTATTAATAATATTATTATTAATATTATTATTATTATTATAAGTATTGTTATTATTATTATTATTATTAAATAAATTGTTTAAATATAATTGCCCTATATATTTAAAATATATGTTAATATATAAACAACACATATGGTGTGGCGTGTCATGCGGGTTGCATAACGTCAGGCGTATTATGAGGCAACCCATATGGTGTGGTGTGTTCTAATTATTATTATTAGAAGTATTTTTATTATTATTATTATTATTTTGATGATATTGTCCCTCTAAGAATAGCAAATCTGCGTAACACCATGGGCGGTTCGTTTTGGTGCCGCATTTTTTCAGCATGATTTATTTAAAAATTTATTATTATTTATTATAAAATTATTATTATTATGACTATTATTACTAAGGGATAACTTTTATATGAAGTGATATGTTTAATTGCGATGTGTGCACTGTGTATGGTAAGTATAAGCACTATTATGAAGACTCTACATATCAGCAACGGCCACACCATGTTAAAAGCACCGGTTCCCGTCCGATCACCGAAGTTAAGCAACATTGGGCGCGGTCAGTACTTAGATGGGTGACCGCTTGGGAACACCGCGTGTCGTTGTTTTTTTTTAAAGTCAATTGGACATGGTTAGATATGGTTGCGTATGCCGCATGATGATGGGTTGCAGATTACTTATGTTAATATATATACGTTATTTTATGATGGAAATTATAGGAAACGATGGAAATGCAAATTGTGATGCTTCTCGATATGTTGGTCGGTGTCGAATTATATTCAACGTTATTATGGTATAAAGATATTATATTATTATGTTTAGTCACGTGTGGTGCAAATAAGAAGTTTTTTTGAGTTAGGAACATCATGAGGAGTGCTCTGGTCCCAACCAGATACAAAATCCCAAGTTTGGAGTGTCAGGGAGAATTTTTGATTTTCCGGACCCCTTGGACATCTGGAGGTATTTGGCACCAGAGGGGCTTCTCGCCATGCTACACAGACCCTGTACACCAAATTTGAGCTTCCTAGGACAATCCTGAATTTTCCGGACGCCCCCGGAAATTTGGACTTCATTGGCAACTCGCCATGCCATGTAGATCACCTGTACCGAGTTTTGGCTCTCTAGCCCAATTTTGAAATTTTCCGGACCCCTCCGGAACTTAGGACCTCGGGAACCCCCCCAAAGCTCTTGGCATGTCTCCCTGACCCTATATACCAAATTTCAATCTTCTAGGCCTATTATTTAAAATTTCGGCCCCCACGGGCCCCCTGGACCCCGGCCGACATCGGGGACCACCTCGGTATGCTTAGAACACCTCCATGTACCTATATACCGAATTTCAACCTCCTAGGCCTATTATTTAAATTTTCGGCCCCCACGGGCCCCCACGGGCCCCCCGGACCCCGGCCGACATCGGGGACCACCTCGGTATGCTTAGAACACCTCCATGTACCTATATACCGAATTTCAACCTCCTAGGCCTATTATTTAAATTTTCGGCCCCCACGGGCCCCCACGGGCCCCCCGGACCCCGGCCGACATCGGGGACCACCTCGGTATGCTTAGAACACCTCCATGTACCTATATACCGAATTTCAACATCCTAGGCCTATTATTTAAATTTTCGGCCCCCACGGGCCCCCACGGGCCCCCCGGACCCCGGCCGACATCGGGGACCACCTCGGTATGCTTAGAACACCTCCATGTACCTATATACCGAATTTCAACCTCCTAGGCCTATTATTTAAATTTTCGGCCCCCACGGGCCCCCACGGGCCCCCTGGACCCCGGCCGACATCGGGGACCACCTCGGTATGCTTAGAACACCTCCATGTACCTATATACCGAATTTCAACCTCCTAGGCCTATTTTTCAAATTTTTGGACCCCACCATGTATATATATCTACTAAAGTATAGACACCAGGCCTCCTTAGTGTGTTTTTATATGAAAAGTGTGCATTTTCTAACCCTGCTAGACCACTTTCCTTATATAAGTTTTTATTCTGGTTAGAGAAAGGAGAGTAAAGACCGAGTATGATATACCATCATACTATCATCAAGCCAAGACCGATAACCTATTGGCTTGATATATGATATATAGTATACCTACTTGGTAGGTCTATTGTATATCATAGTAGGTATAGTCATCGACTATGAGGGCAAGTCGATTGACTATGAAGGCAAGTCGATTGACTATGCTAGTAGGTATATG
This sequence comes from Ptychoptera contaminata, assembly GCA_963942525.1. Classification (NCBI taxonomy): domain Eukaryota; kingdom Metazoa; phylum Arthropoda; class Insecta; order Diptera; family Ptychopteridae; genus Ptychoptera; species Ptychoptera contaminata. Next base: position 15,063 of record CAWWDJ010000164.1, read on the forward strand.
GACCGATGATATGAGGTCTATAGTACCATGATATATGAAGGCAAGTCGATTGACTATGCTAGTAGGTATATGGACCGATGATATGAGGTCTATAGTATATGAAGGCAAGTCGATTGACTATGAAGGCAAGTCGATTGACTATGAAGGCAAGTCGATTGACTATGCTAGTAGGTATATGGACCGATGATATGAGGTCTATAGTACCATGATATATGAAGGCAAGTCGACTGACTATGCTAGTAGGTATATGGACCGATGATATGAGGTCTATAGTACCATGATATATGAAGGCAAGTCGACTGACTATGCTAGTAGGTATATGGACCGATGATATGAGGTCTATAGTATATGAAGGCAAGTCGATTGACTATGAAGGCAAGTCGATTGACTATGCTAGTAGGTATATGGACCGATGATATGAGGTCTATAGTACCATGATATATGAAGGCAAGTCGACTGACTATGCTAGTAGGTATATGGACCGATGATATGAGGTCTATAGTATATGAAGGCAAGTCGATTGACTATGAAGGCAAGTCGATTGACTATGCTAGTAGGTATATGGACCGATGATATGAGGTCTATAGTATATAAAGGCAAGTCGATTGACTATGCTAGTAGGTATATGGACCGATGATATGAGGTCTATAGTATATGAAGGCAAGTCGATTGACTATGAAGGCAAGTCGATTGACTATGCTAGTAGGTATATGGACCGATGATATGAGGTCTATAGTACCATGATATATGAAGGCAAGTCGATTGACTTTGAAGGCAAGTCGATTGACTATGCTAGTAGGTATATGGACCGATGATATGAGGTCTATAGTACCATGATATATGAAGGCAAGTCGACTGACTATGCTAGTAGGTATATGGACCGATGATATGAGGTCTATAGTATATGAAGGCAAGTCGATTGACTATGAAGGCAAGTCGACTGACTATGCTAGTAGGTATATGGACCGATGATATGAGGTCTATAGTATATGAAGGCAAGTCGATTGACTATGAAGGCAAGTCGATTGACTATGCTAGTAGGTATATGGACCGATGATATGAGGTCTATAGTATATGAAGGCAAGTCGATTGACTATGCTAGTAGGTATATGGACCGATGATATGAGGTCTATAGTATATGAAGGCAAGTCGATTGACTATGAAGGCAAGTCGATTGACTATGCTAGTAGGTATATGGACCGATGATATGAGGTCTATAGTATATGAAGGCAAGTCGATTGACTATGAAGGCAAGTCGATTGACTATGCTAGTAGGTATATGGACCGATGATATGAGGTCTATAGTATATGAAGGCAAGTCGATTGACTATGAAGGCAAGTCGATTGACTATGCTAGTAGGTATATGGACCGATGATATGAGGTCTATAGTACCATGATATATGAAGGCAAGTCGACTGACTATGCTAGTAGGTATATGGACCGATGATATGAGGTCTATAGTATATGAAGGCAAGTCGATTGACTATGAAGGCAAGTCGATTGACTATGCTAGTAGGTATATGGACCGATGATATGAGGTCTATAGTATATGAAGGCAAGTCGATTGACTATGCTAGTAGGTATATGGACCGATGATATGAGGTCTATAGTATATGAAGGCAAGTCGATTGACTATGAAGGCAAGTCGATTGACTATGCTAGTAGGTATATGGACCGATGATATGAGGTCTATAGTACCATGATATATGAAGGCAAGTCGACTGACTATGCTAGTAGGTATATGGACCGATGATATGAGGTCTATAGTATATGAAGGCAAGTCGATTGACTATGAAGGCAAGTCGATTGACTATGCTAGTAGGTATATGGACCGATGATATGAGGTCTATAGTATATGAAGGCAAGTCGATTGACTATGCTAGTAGGTATATGGACCGATGATATGAGGTCTATAGTATATGAAGGCAAGTCGATTGACTATGCAGGCAAGTCGATTGACTATGCTAGTAGGTATATGGACCGATGATATGAGGTCTATAGTACCATGATATATGAAGGCAAGTCGATTGACTATGCTAGTAGGTATATGGACCGATGATATGAGGTCTATAGTACCATGATATATGAAGGCAAGTCGATTGACTATGCTAGTAGGTATATGGACCGATGATATGAGGTCTATAGTACCATGATATATGAAGGCAAGTCGACTGACTATGCTAGTAGGTATATGGACCGATGATATGAGGTCTATAGTACCATGATATATGAAGGCAAGTCGATTGACTATGCTAGTAGGTATATGGACCGATGATATGAGGTCTATAGTATATGAAGGCAAGTCGATTGACTATGAAGGCAAGTCGATTGACTATGAAGGCAAGTCGATTGACTATGCTAGTAGGTATATGGACCGATGATATGAGGTCTATAGTACCATGATATATGAAGGCAAGTCGACTGACTATGCTAGTAGGTATATGGACCGATGATATGAGGTCTATAGTACCATGATATATGAAGGCAAGTCGACTGACTATGCTAGTAGGTATATGGACCGATGATATGAGGTCTATAGTATATGAAGGCAAGTCGATTGACTATGAAGGCAAGTCGATTGACTATGCTAGTAGGTATATGGACCGATGATATGAGGTCTATAGTACCATGATATATGAAGGCAAGTCGACTGACTATGCTAGTAGGTATATGGACCGATGATATGAGGTCTATAGTATATGAAGGCAAGTCGATTGACTATGAAGGCAAGTCGATTGACTATGCTAGTAGGTATATGGACCGATGATATGAGGTCTATAGTATATGAAGGCAAGTCGATTGACTATGCTAGTAGGTATATGGACCGATGATATGAGGTCTATAGTATATGACTCCTTGCAAAACTTGAGTCATACGGGATTCATGATTCAACTGTCCGATGGTTAAAAAGCTACTTAGGCAATAGAAGTTTCCGCGTTGTAGTAGACGGTACTTTCTCAAGTGAATTTCGTACAAATTCTGGGGTACCACAGGGATCGGTTCTCTCACCAACTCTATTTATCTTATACATAAACGACTTATTAAAGTCGACAATTAATCCGATTCATAGTTTCGCTGATGATAGCACTCTCCATGCCACTCACTGTTATTCCTCGCATAATACCGAGGTGAGAAAAATGGAAAGGGAAACAGTAGTTTCATCTATGAATAAGGATCTGTGTAGGATAATTGAATGGGGGGAGAAAAACTCGGTTATATTTAACGCGTCAAAAACACAACTATGTGAGATATCGCGGCTACAAAATAAAAATAAAAACGAGAATATAATTTTTGACTCAATTCTACTAGAAAAAGAGTCATCGGTGCGTCTTCTTGGTGTAAATATCTCATCAAATCTGTTGTGGCATGACCATGTCATGAGTATCGCGAAACAAGCGTCAAAAAAATTAGGTTTCTTGTATCGTTGCAAGTCATTTTTTAACGCGCAGCAACTCTGTCTCATATATAAATCTTTCATACGGCCGTGTATGGAATATTGTTGTCATGTATGGGGCGCTGCGGCAAAGACCACCTTAGATTTATTAGATAGGGTACAAAACCGGGCCATTCGATTAATAAATAATCCCGAAATCACAGAAAAATTAGACTCGCTAAAGCATCGTCGGGACGTAGCGGACCTCACGATTTTTTATAAATATAGTTACGGGCATTGTTCGAAAGAGGTCTCCGAAATAATGCCTTCGCGCGAAAAACGGCTACGGGAAACAAGGGCTGGTACTACCACCCACGGTCGAGCGGTAACTCTAAGTACGGTAAGAACATCGAAGTTCCAAAACGATTTCTTTACTCGTACAGCAAAGAAATGGAACGCCTTACCAGCGTGTGCGTTCCCAAACCAATTTAATATCCAATCCTTTAAAACCAATGTCCACAAATATCTTACATCCCATCCTATAAATTGACATGGTAGCTCAAAGCTATTCACAGGTCGACTTCACGTCGTAATTCCTAAACATGTCAATTTCTTTATAAAAAAAAAAAAAAAAAAAATATGAAGGCAAGTCGATTGACTATGAAGGCAAGTCGATTGACTATGCTAGTAGGTATATGGACCGATGATATGAGGTCTATAGTACCATGATATATGAAGGCAAGTCGATTGACTTTGAAGGCAAGTCGATTGACTATGCTAGTAGGTATATGGACCGATGATATGAGGTCTATAGTACCATGATATATGAAGGCAAGTCGATTGACTATGCTAGTAGGTATATGGACCGATGATATGAGGTCTATAGTATATGAAGGCAAGTCGATTGACTATGCTAGTAGGTATATGGACCGATGATATGAGGTCTATAGTATATGAAGGCAAGTCGATTGACTATGAAGGCAAGTCGATTGACTATGCTAGTAGGTATATGGACCGATGATATGAGGTCTATAGTATATGAAGGCAAGTCGATTGACTATGAAGGCAAGTCGATTGACTATGCTAGTAGGTATATGGACCGATGATATGAGGTCTATAGTATATGAAGGCAAGTCGATTGACTATGCTAGTAGGTATATGGACCGATGATATGAGGTCTATAGTATATGAAGGCAAGTCGATTGACTATGAAGGCAAGTCGATTGACTATGCTAGTAGGTATATGGACCGATGATATGAGGTCTATAGTATATGAAGGCAAGTCGATTGACTATGAAGGCAAGTCGATTGACTATGCTAGTAGGTATATGGACCGATGATATGAGGTCTATAGTACCATGATATATGAAGGCAAGTCGACTGACTATGCTAGTAGGTATATGGACCGATGATATGAGGTCTATAGTATATGAAGGCAAGTCGATTGACTATGAAGGCAAGTCGATTGACTATGCTAGTAGGTATATGGACCGATGATATGAGGTCTATAGTATATGAAGGCAAGTCGATTGACTATGCTAGTAGGTATATGGACCGATGATATGAGGTCTATAGTATATGAAGGCAAGTCGATTGACTATGAAGGCAAGTCGATTGACTATGCTAGTAGGTATATGGACCGATGATATGAGGTCTATAGTATATGAAGGCAAGTCGATTGACTATGAAGGCAAGTCGATTGACTATGCTAGTAGGTATATGGACCGATGATATGAGGTCTATAGTACCATGATATATGAAGGCAAGTCGACTGACTATGCTAGTAGGTATATGGACCGATGATATGAGGTCTATAGTATATGAAGGCAAGTCGATTGACTATGAAGGCAAGTCGACTGACTATGCTAGTAGGTATATGGACCGATGATATGAGGTCTATAGTATATGAAGGCAAGTCGATTGACTATGAAGGCAAGTCGATTGACTATGCTAGTAGGTATATGGACCGATGATATGAGGTCTATAGTATATGAAGGCAAGTCGATTGACTATGCTAGTAGGTATATGGACCGATGATATGAGGTCTATAGTATATGAAGGCAAGTCGATTGACTATGAAGGCAAGTCGATTGACTATGCTAGTAGGTATATGGACCGATGATATGAGGTCTATAGTATATGAAGGCAAGTCGATTGACTATGAAGGCAAGTCGATTGACTATGCTAGTAGGTATATGGACCGATGATATGAGGTCTATAGTATATGAAGGCAAGTCGATTGACTATGAAGGCAAGTCGATTGACTATGCTAGTAGGTATATGGACCGATGATATGAGGTCTATAGTACCATGATATATGAAGGCAAGTCGACTGACTATGCTAGTAGGTATATGGACCGATGATATGAGGTCTATAGTATATGAAGGCAAGTCGATTGACTATGAAGGCAAGTCGATTGACTATGCTAGTAGGTATATGGACCGATGATATGAGGTCTATAGTATATGAAGGCAAGTCGATTGACTATGCTAGTAGGTATATGGACCGATGATATGAGGTCTATAGTATATGAAGGCAAGTCGATTGACTATGAAGGCAAGTCGATTGACTATGCTAGTAGGTATATGGACCGATGATATGAGGTCTATAGTATATGAAGGCAAGTCGATTGACTATGCTAGTAGGTATATGGACCGATGATATGAGGTCTATAGTATATGAAGGCAAGTCGATTGACTATGAAGGCAAGTCGATTGACTATGCTAGTAGGTATATGGACCGATGATATGAGGTCTATAGTATATGAAGGCAAGTCGATTGACTATGAAGGCAAGTCGATTGACTATGCTAGTAGGTATATGGACCGATGATATGAGGTCTATAGTACCATGATATATGAAGGCAAGTCGACTGACTATGCTAGTAGGTATATGGACCGATGATATGAGGTCTATAGTATATGAAGGCAAGTCGATTGACTATGAAGGCAAGTCGATTGACTATGCTAGTAGGTATATGGACCGATGATATGAGGTCTATAGTATATGAAGGCAAGTCGATTGACTATGCTAGTAGGTATATGGACCGATGATATGAGGTCTATAGTATATGAAGGCAAGTCGATTGACTATGAAGGCAAGTCGATTGACTATGCTAGTAGGTATATGGACCGATGATATGAGGTCTATAGTATATGAAGGCAAGTCGATTGACTATGAAGGCAAGTCGATTGACTATGCTAGTAGGTATATGGACCGATGATATGAGGTCTATAGTACCATGATATATGAAGGCAAGTCGACTGACTATGCTAGTAGGTATATGGACCGATGATATGAGGTCTATAGTATATGAAGGCAAGTCGATTGACTATGAAGGCAAGTCGACTGACTATGCTAGTAGGTATATGGACCGATGATATGAGGTCTATAGTATATGAAGGCAAGTCGATTGACTATGAAGGCAAGTCGATTGACTATGCTAGTAGGTATATGGACCGATGATATGAGGTCTATAGTATATGAAGGCAAGTCGATTGACTATGCTAGTAGGTATATGGACCGATGATATGAGGTCTATAGTATATGAAGGCAAGTCGATTGACTATGAAGGCAAGTCGATTGACTATGCTAGTAGGTATATGGACCGATGATATGAGGTCTATAGTATATGAAGGCAAGTCGATTGACTATGAAGGCAAGTCGATTGACTATGCTAGTAGGTATATGGACCGATGATATGAGGTCTATAGTATATGAAGGCAAGTCGATTGACTATGAAGGCAAGTCGATTGACTATGCTAGTAGGTATATGGACCGATGATATGAGGTCTATAGTACCATGATATATGAAGGCAAGTCGACTGACTATGCTAGTAGGTATATGGACCGATGATATGAGGTCTATAGTATATGAAGGCAAGTCGATTGACTATGAAGGCAAGTCGATTGACTATGCTAGTAGGTATATGGACCGATGATATGAGGTCTATAGTATATGAAGGCAAGTCGATTGACTATGCTAGTAGGTATATGGACCGATGATATGAGGTCTATAGTATATGAAGGCAAGTCGATTGACTATGAAGGCAAGTCGATTGACTATGCTAGTAGGTATATGGACCGATGATATGAGGTCTATAGTACCATGATATATGAAGGCAAGTCGACTGACTATGCTAGTAGGTATATGGACCGATGATATGAGGTCTATAGTATATGAAGGCAAGTCGATTGACTATGAAGGCAAGTCGATTGACTATGCTAGTAGGTATATGGACCGATGATATGAGGTCTATAGTATATGAAGGCAAGTCGATTGACTATGCTAGTAGGTATATGGACCGATGATATGAGGTCTATAGTATATGAAGGCAAGTCGATTGACTATGCAGGCAAGTCGATTGACTATGCTAGTAGGTATATGGACCGATGATATGAGGTCTATAGTACCATGATATATGAAGGCAAGTCGATTGACTATGCTAGTAGGTATATGGACCGATGATATGAGGTCTATAGTACCATGATATATGAAGGCAAGTCGATTGACTATGCTAGTAGGTATATGGACCGATGATATGAGGTCTATAGTACCATGATATATGAAGGCAAGTCGACTGACTATGCTAGTAGGTATATGGACCGATGATATGAGGTCTATAGTACCATGATATATGAAGGCAAGTCGACTGACTATGCTAGTAGGTATATGGACCGATGATATGAGGTCTATAGTATATGAAGGCAAGTCGATTGACTATGAAGGCAAGTCGATTGACTATGCTAGTAGGTATATGGACCGATGATATGAGGTCTATAGTATATGAAGGCAAGTCGATTGACTATGCTAGTAGGTATATGGACCGATGATATGAGGTCTATAGTACCATGATATATGAAGGCAAGTCGATTGACTATGAAGGCAAGTCGATTAACTATGGTAGTCAACCATTCGAGGTCTGATGTCGATGGGTAGGTATATATACCTACTAAAGTATAGACACCAGGCCTCCTTAGTGTGTTTTTATATGAAAAGTGTGCATTTTCTAACCCTGCGAGGCCACTTTCCTTATATAAGTTTTTAATTTTAATAGTAAGAAGAGGTATAGATGATAAGGTCTATACTTCGATATATAGCTTTGATTCGTCTACCATACGAAAGTAATGGTAGTAAGAACTTGTGTATCGTGATAAATAATAAATATAATATATAAATAATATATAAATATAATAAATATAGCCTAAGGTATATATGTATATACACCATATTGATATTAGCTGTTTGCGTATTGATTGGTAAAATATATGGAAATACCTTGGCATATAGTAAATAAATATACTCAAATATATAATATTGAGGTTAAATGTAAAAATACTATTCTGGTTGATCCTGCCAGTAGTTATATGCTTGTCTCAAAGATTAAGCCATGCATGTCTAAGTACAAGCTAAATTAAAGTGAAACCGCAAAAGAGTTATGGTTTAATAGATTATCTAAATTTACTTGGATAACTGTGGTAATTCTAGAGCTAATACATGCAATAAAACACGAAACCTTACGGACGTGTGCTTTTATTAGATTGAAACCAATCGATCAGTTTACTGGTCGCTTGTTTTACATGAATCTGGATAACTTTGCTGATCGTATGGCCATTGTGCCGACGACATATCTTTCAAATGTCTGCCCTATCAACTATTGATGGTAATGTAGAGGACTACCATGGTTGCAACGGGTAACGGGGAATCAGGGTTCGATTCCGGAGAGGGAGCCCGAGAAACGGCTACCACATCTAAGGAAGGCAGCAGGCGCGTAAATTACCCACTCCCGGCACGGGGAGGTAGTGACGAAAAATAACAATACAGGACTCATATCCGAGGCCCTGTAATTGGAATGAGTACACTTTAAATCCTTTAACAAGGAACAATTGGAGGGCAAGTCTGGTGCCAGCAGCCGCGGTAACTCCAGCTCCAATAGCGTATATTAAAGTTGTTGCGGTTAAAACGTTCGTAGTTGAACTTGTGTTTAGCACGAGTAGTACCCCGCGTAGTCGGTGTTGTACATCACCTTAAACGTATTGCCGGTTGGTTGGTTAACGATGCACTAGCTTTTTGTTACATTCGTGTAGCAAAGAATTATCTGTATCGCCCATCCATTTAAGTAATTTCCTAATTCCTGGTTATTACTTTAAATCCATGAACAGTGCTCTTAATCGAGTGCTGCCGTGGACCGGTTCTATTACTTTGAACAAATTAAAGTGCTTAAAGCAGGCTTTATGCCTAAATATTTAGTGCATGGGATAATGAAATAAGGTCTCTGTTCTATTTTGTAATTTGGTTTTTAGACCAAGAGGCAATGATTAATAGAAGCTGTTGGGGGCATTAGTATTACTACGATAGAGGTGAAATTCTTGGACCGTAGTAAGACTAACTATTGCGAAAGCATTTGCCAAAGATGTTTTCATTAATCAAGAACGAAAGTTAGAGGTTCGAAGGCGATCAGATACCGCCCTAGTTCTAACCATAAACAATGCCAGCCAGCAATTGGATGTAGCTACTTAATATGGTTCATCCAATAACTTTCGGGAAACCAAAGCTTTTGGGCTCCGGGGGAAGTATGGTTGCAAAGCTGAAACTTAAAGGAATTGACGGAAGGGCACCACCAGGAGTGGAGCCTGCGGCTTAATTTGACTCAACACGGGAAAACTTACCAGGTCCGAACATAAATGAGTAAGACAGATTGATAGCTCTTTCTCGAATATATGGGTGGTGGTGCATGGCCGTTCTTAGTTCGTGGAGTGATTTGTCTGGTTAATTCCGATAACGAACGAGACTCAAATATATTAAATAGATGCTGGCAGGAGTATAGCGCTGAAGCATTGCATACTGATTCATTTATACTTGTATTTATGTATTATGCTATGTGATGTGGAGTTATACCTGTTGGTTTGTCTTGATATATGTGAATAATCTAATGGTTAATTATATAAGGAGAGACACTTAGCTTCTTAAGTGGACAAATTGTGTCTAGCAATAATGAGATTGAGCAATAACAGGTCTGTGATGCCCTTAGATGTTCTGGGCTGCACGCGCGCTACAATGAGAGTTGCAATATGTTTCCTAGGCTGAGAGGTACGGGTAAACCTTTCAAATACTGTCTTACTAGGGATTGTAGACTGTAACTGTTTACATGAACCTGGAATTCCCAGTAAACGCGAGTCATAAGCTCGTATTGATTACGTCCCTGCCCTTTGTACACACCGCCCGTCGCTACTACCGATTGAATTATTTAGTGAGGTCTCCGGACGCGATCCCCGTGATACCTTGTGTATTGCGGTTGCTTCGCAGAAGTTGACCAAACTTGATTATTTAGAGGAAGTAAAAGTCGTAACAAGGTTTCCGTAGGTGAACCTGCGGAAGGATCATTATTGATTTAAACCTAATAAATATATAACCAAATTATACCACCATATTCATAGTTAAATATGAATATGATCGTCAAGTCGATATATGTTCTAATTATATTAGACATAAAGGTATTGAGATGCCACCATGCTATATGCATGATCGTATCTAGTCGATATATGTGTATATATGTAAATATATAACATAAAGGCATAGTCTCGTACAATATAATGTTTATTAACATATTTTATTAAATTTAATTACTATATTACCCTAAGCGGGGGATCACTTGGCTCATAGGTCGATGAAGAACGCAGCAAACTGCGCGTCGCCATGTGAACTGCAGGACACATGAACATCGACATTTCGAACGCAAATGGCGGTTCATGCGATGTTATTTAATTAATTTTAATTAACTGCATGAACCACACATGGTTGAGGGTCATTATATTATCATAAATGAACTAGTTTTTATTTATATAAAGACTGCTTAATGTATTATTATATAAATACGTATAATAATATGAAATATTATGATATATAAATTATATTTAACTTCTATATGTCATTAAAATTATTATAAATTTGAATTGAGCATATGAAGTATAAAGATAGATTTATATTGAAAAAAGATTGAAAATTATAATGTGACCTCAACTCATGTGTGACTACCCCCTGAATTTAAGCATATTAATGAGGGGAGGAAAAGAAACTAACTAGGATTCCTTAAGTAGCGGCGAGCGAAACAGGAAAAGCTCAACACATAGTCTTAAACCGTAAAGGTGTACAGATATGCTGTGTATGAAAGAGCCTACTATCTTATAAATATTATAATAAGTTCAAGTCCATCTTGAATGCGGCCATTTACCCATAGAGGGTGCCAGGCCCGTACAACTATTATATATTATAAGAAGGTTTCTTTTTTGAGTCGTGTTGCTTGATAGTGCAGCACAAAGTGGGTGATAAACTCCATCTAAAGCTAAATATAACTATGAGACTGATAGCAAACAAGTACCGTGAGGGAAAGTTGAAAAGGACTCTGAATAGAGAGTTAAATAGTACGTGAAACCGCTTAGGGGTTAAGCCCGTTGAACCCGAATATCTGAAAGGGGAAATTCAATGTTAGAATTATTTTTATAATAATCTCTAATATGCACTTTTCCCTTGAAGACGTTGCGATCCATTAATAATTTGACATAAGAATAGACGTTATATGTTTGTAAAAGTTATGATATTTTATTGTAAATTTTTTTGCAATATATGTTTATTCTGTTAAATATAATTGATGGTTTTTAAAGATAATACTATACCTTTATGTGTGTCACATTTATGTGATGTGTATATATCTGATCAGCAACGAATATGTTTGGGATACCTTCGGGACCCGTCTTGAAACACGGACTAAGGAGTCTAGCATATATGCAAGTTATTGGATATATATTAAATTATAAATTCAAAAGCATAATTAACATAACTATTATGGGTTTAACTATGTAATATTTTATTATGTAATGCCAACCCGGGATGTCTCAATAGTGTCATTATGACATAGAGGCATACTTTGAGCATATACGCTAGGACCCGAAAGATGGTGAACTATACCTGATCAGGTTGAAGTCAGGGGAAACTCTGATGGAGGACCGAAGCAGTTCTGACGTGCAAATCGATTGTCAGAATTGGGTATAGGGGCGAAAGACCAAT
>CAWWDJ010000165.1:0-18520 GCA_963942525.1 Ptychoptera contaminata
GAATTTCGTTAAATAAATGACATATTTGGCTGTTTTATGTACGATTTATCACTTATTACTTGTTTTGCTCAACTTTTGTATGGTAGTACTCAAAAATAAGAAAAATAGCAAACTCAAAATTTTCGCGGTATTTTGCAAACGACTCCGAATTTCGTTAAATAAATGACATATTTGGCTGTTTTATGTACGATTTATCACTTATTACTTGTTTTGCTCAACTTTTACAGCGTAGTACTCAAAAAATAAGAAAAATAGCAAACTCAAATTTTCGCGGTATTTTGCAAACGACTCCGAATTTCGTTAAATAAATGACATATTTGGCTGTTTTATGTACGATTTATCACTTATTACTTGTTTTGATCAACTTTTACAGGGTAGTACTAAAAAATAAGAAAAATAGCAAACTCAAAATTTTCGCGGTATTTTGCAAACGACTCCGAATTTCGTTAAATAAATGAGATATTTGGCTGTTTTATGTACGGTTTATCACTTAATACTTGTTTTGCTCAACTTTTACAGGGTAGTACTCAAAAATATAAAATAGCAAACTCAAAATTTTCGCGGTATTTTGCAAACGACTCCGAATTTCGTTAAATAAATGACATATTTGGCTGTTTTATGTACGATTTATCACTTATTACTTGTTTTAATCAACTTTTACAGGGTAGTACTAAAAAAATAAAAAATAGCAAACTCTAAATTTTCGCGGTATTTTGCAAACGACTCCGAATTTCGTTAAATAAATGACATATTTGGCTGTTTTATGTACGATTTATCACTTATTACTTGTTTTGATCAACTTTTACAGGGTAGTTCTCAAAAAATAAGAGAAATAGCAAACTCAAAATTTTCGCGGTATTTTGCAAACGACTCCGAATTTCGTTAAATAAATGACATATTTGGCTGTTTTATGTACGATTTATCACTTATTTCTTGTTTTGCTCAACTTTTACAGGGTAGTACTAAAAAAATATAAAATAGCAAACTCAAAATTTTCACGGTATTTTGCAAACGACTCCGAATTTCGTTAAATAAATGACATATTTGGCTCTTTTATGTACGATTTATCACTTATTACTTGTTTTGCTCAACTTTTGTATGGTAGTACTCAAAAAATAAGAAAAATAGCAAACTCAAAATTTTCGCGGTATTTTGCAAACGACTCCGAATTTCGTTAAATAAATGACATATTTGGCTGTTTTATGTACGATTTATCAATTATTACTTGTTTTGATCAACTTTTACAGGGTAGTTCTCAAAAATAAGAGAAATAGCAAACTCAAAATTTTCGCGGTATTTTGCAAACGACTCCGAATTTCGTTAAATAAATGACATATTTGGCTGTTTTATGTACGATTTATCACTTATTTCTTGTTTTGCTCAACTTTTACAGGGTAGTACTAAAAAAATATAAAATAGCAAACTCAAAATTTTCACGGTATTTTGCAAACGACTCCGAATTTCGTTAAATAAATGACATATTTGGCTCTTTTATGTACGATTTATCACTTATTACTTGTTTTGCTCAACTTTTACAGGGTAGTACTCAAAAAATAAGAAAAATAGCTAACTCAAAATTTTCGCGGTATTTTGCAAACGACTCCGAATTTCGTTAAATAAATGACAAATTTGGCTGTTTTATGTACGATTTATCACTTATTACTTGTTTTGCTCAACTTTTACAGGGTAGTACTCAAAAAATATAAAATAGCAAATTCAAAATTTTCGCGGTATTTTGCAAACGACTCCGAATTTCGTTAAATAAATGACATATTTGGCTGTTTTATGTACGATTTATCACTTATTACTTGTTTTGATCAACTTTTACAGGGTAGTACTCAAAAAATAAGAAAAATAGCAAACTCAAAATTTTCGCGGAATTTTGCAAACGACTCCGAATTTCGTTAAATAAATGACATATTTGGCTGTTTTATGTACGATTTATCACTTATTACTTGTTTTGCTCAACTTTTACAGGGTAGTACTCAAAAAATATAAAATAGCAAATTCAAAATTTTTGCGGTATTTTGCAAACGACTCCGAATTTCGTTAAATAAATGACATATTTGGCTGTTTTATGTACGGTTTATCACTTATTACTTGTTTTGCTCAACTTTTGTATGGTAGTACTCAAAAAATAAGAAAAATAGCAAACTCAAAATTTTCGCGGTATTTTGCAAACGACTCCGAATTTCGTTAAATAAATGACATATTTGGCTGTTTTATGTACGATTTATCACTTAATACTTGTTTTGCTCAACTTTTACAGGGTAGTACTCAAAAAATATAAAATAGCAAACTCAAAATTTTCGCGGTATTTTGCAAACGACTCCGAATTTCGTTAAATAAATGACATATTTAGCTGTTTTATGTACGATTTATCACTTATTTCTTGTTTTAATCAACTTTTACAGGGTAGTACTAAAAAAATATAAAATAGCAAACTCAAAATTTTCGCGGTATTTTGCAAACGACTTCGAATTTCGTTAAATAAATGACATATTTGGCTGTTTTATGTACGATTTATCACTTATTACTTGTTTTGCTTAACTTTTACAGAGTAGTACTCAAAAAATATAAAATAGCAAATTCAAAATTTTCGCGGTATTTTGCAAACGACTCCGAATTTCGTTAAATTAATGACATATTTGGCTGTTTTATGTACGATTTATCACTTATTACTTGTTTTGCTCAACTTTTGTATGGTAGTACTCAAAAAATAAGAAAAATAGCAAACTCAAAATTTTCGCGGTATTTTGCAAACGACTCCGAATTTCGTTAAATAAATGACATATTTGGCTGTTTTATGTACGATTTATCACTTATTACTTGTTTTGATCAACTTTTACAGGGTAGTACTAAAAAATAAGAAAAATAGCAAACTCAAAATTTTCGCGGTATTTTGCAAACGACTCCGAATTTCGTTAAATAAATGACATATTTGGCTGTTTTATGTACGGTTTATCACTTAATACTTGTTTTGCTCAACTTTTACAGGGTAGTACTCAAAAAATATAAAATAGCAAACTCAAAATTTTCGCGGTATTTTGCAAACGACTCCGAATTTCGTTAAATAAATGACATATTTGGCTGTTTTATGTACGATTTATCACTTATTTCTTGTTTTAATCAACTTTTACAGGGTAGTACTAAAAAAATAAAAAATAGCAAACTCTAAATTTTCGCGGTATTTTGCAAACGACTCCGAATTTCGTTAAATAAATGACATATTTGGCTGTTTTATGTACGATTTATCACTTATTACTTGTTTTGATCAACTTTTACAGGGTAGTTCTCAAAAAATAAGAGAAATAGCAAACTCAAAATTTTCGCGGTATTTTGCAAACGACTCCGAATTTCGTTAAATAAATGACATATTTGGCTGTTTTATGTACGATTTATCACTTATTTCTTGTTTTGCTCAACTTTTACAGGGTAGTACTAAAAAAATATAAAATAGCAAACTCAAAATTTTCACGGTATTTTGCAAACGACTCCGAATTTCGTTAAATAAATGACATATTTGGCTCTTTTATGTACGATTTATCACTTATTACTTGTTTTGCTCAACTTTTACAGGGTAGTACTCAAAAAATAAGAAAAATAGCTAACTCAAAATTTTCGCGGTATTTTGCAAACGACTCCGAATTTCGTTAAATAAATGACAAATTTGGCTGTTTTATGTACGATTTATCACTTATTACTTGTTTTGCTCAACTTTTACAGGGTAGTACTCAAAAAATATAAAATAGCAAATTCAAAATTTTCGCGGTATTTTGCAAACGACTCCGAATTTCGTTAAATAAATGACATATTTGGCTGTTTTATGTACGATTTATCACTTATTACTTGTTTTGATCAACTTTTACAGGGTAGTACTCAAAAAATAAGAAAAATAGCAAACTCAAAATTTTCGCGGAATTTTGCAAACGACTCCGAATTTCGTTAAATAAATGACATATTTGGCTGTTTTATGTACGATTTATCACTTATTACTTGTTTTGCTCAACTTTTACAGGGTAGTACTCAAAAAATATAAAATAGCAAATTCAAAATTTTTGCGGTATTTTGCAAACGACTCCGAATTTCGTTAAATAAATGACATATTTGGCTGTTTTATGTACGGTTTATCACTTATTACTTGTTTTGCTCAACTTTTGTATGGTAGTACTCAAAAAATAAGAAAAATAGCAAACTCAAAATTTTCGCGGTATTTTGCAAACGACTCCGAATTTCGTTAAATAAATGACATATTTGGCTGTTTTATGTACGATTTATCACTTAATACTTGTTTTGCTCAACTTTTACAGGGTAGTACTCAAAAAATATAAAATAGCAAACTCAAAATTTTCGCGGTATTTTGCAAACGACTCCGAATTTCGTTAAATAAATGACATATTTGGCTGTTTTATGTACGATTTATCACTTATTACTTGTTTTGATCAACTTTTACAGGGTAGTACTAAAAAATAAGAAAAATAGCAAACTCAAAATTTTC
This sequence comes from Ptychoptera contaminata, assembly GCA_963942525.1. Lineage (NCBI taxonomy): Eukaryota > Metazoa > Arthropoda > Insecta > Diptera > Ptychopteridae > Ptychoptera > Ptychoptera contaminata. Next base: position 4,499 of record CAWWDJ010000165.1, read on the forward strand.
GCGGTATTTTGCAAACGACTCCGAATTTCGTTAAATAAATGACATATTTGGCTGTTTTATGTACGGTTTATCACTTAATACTTGTTTTGCTCAACTTTTACAGGGTAGTACTCAAAAAATATAAAATAGCAAACTCAAAATTTTCGCGGTATTTTGCAAACGACTCCGAATTTCGTTAAATAAATGACATATTTGGCTGTTTTATGTACGATTTATCACTTATTTCTTGTTTTAATCAACTTTTACAGGGTAGTACTAAAAAAATATAAAATAGCAAACTCAAAATTTTCGCGGTATTTTGCAAACGACTTCGAATTTCGTTAAATAAATGACATATTTGGCTGTTTTATGTACGATTTATCACTTATTACTTGTTTTGCTTAACTTTTACAGAGTAGTACTCAAAAAATATAAAATAGCAAATTCAAAATTTTCGCGGTATTTTGCAAACGACTCCGAATTTCGTTAAATAAATGACATATTTGGCTGTTTTATGTACGAATTATCACTTATTATTTGTGTTGATCAACTTTTACAGGGTAGTTCTCAAAAAATAAGAAAAATAGCAAACTCAAAATTTTCGCGGTATTTGCAAACGACTCCGAATTTCGTTAAATAAATGACATATTTGGCTGTTTTATGTACGATTTATCACTTATTTCTTGTTTTAATCAACTTTTACAGGGTAGTACTAAAAAAATATATAATAGCAAACTCAAATATTTCGCGGTATTTTGCAAACGACTCCGAATTTCGTTAAATAAATGACATATTTGGCTGTTTTATGTACGATTTATCACTTATTACTTGTTTTGCTTAACTTTTACAGAGTAGTACTCAAAAAATATAAAATAGCAAATTCAAAATTTTCGCGGTATTTTGCAAACGACTCCGAATTTCGTTAAATAAATGACATATTTGGCTGTTTTATGTACGAATTATCACTTATTACTTGTGTTGATCAACTTTTACAGGGTAGTTCTCAAAAAATAAGAAAAATAGCAAACTCAAAATTTTCGCGGTATTTTGCAAACGACTCCGAATTTCGTTAAATAAATGACATATTTGGCTGTTTTATGTACGATTTATCACTTATTACTTGTTTTGCTCAACTTTTACAGGGTAGTACTCAAAAAATATAAAATAGCAATTTCAAAATTTTCGCGGTACTTTGCAAACGACTCCGAATTTCGTTAAATAAATGACATATTTGGCTGTTTTATGTACGGTTTATCACTTATTACTTGTTTTGCTCAACTTTTGTATGGTAGTACTTAAAAAATAAGAAAAATAGCAAACTCAAAATTTTCGCGGTATTTTGCAAACGACTCCGAATTTCGTTAAATAAATGACATATTTGGCTGTTTTATGTACGATTTATCACTTATTACTTGTGCTGATCAACTTCTACAGGGTAGTACTCAAAAAATAAGAAAAATAGCAAACTCAAAATTTTCGCGGTATTTTGCAAACGACTCCGAATTTCGTTAAATAAATGACAAATTTGGCTGTTTTATGTACGATTTATCACTTATTACTTGTTTTGCTCAACTTTTACAGGGTAGTACTCAAAAAATATAAAATAGCAAACTCAAAATTTTCGCGGTATTTTGCAAACGACTTCGAATTTCGTTAAATAAATGACAAATTTGGCTGTTTTATGTACGATTTATCACTTATTACTTGTTTTGCTCAACTTTTACAGGGTAGTACTCAAAAAATATAAAATAGCAAATTCAAAATTTTCGCGGTATTTTGCAAACGACTCCGAATTTCGTTAAATAAATGACATATTTGGCTGTTTTATGTACGATTTATCACTTATTACTTGTTTTGATCAACTTTTACAGGGTAGTACTCAAAAAATAAGAAAAATAGCAAACTCAAAATTTTCGCGGAATTTTGCAAACGACTCCGAATTTCGTTAAATAAATGACATATTTGGCTGTTTTATGTACGATTTATCACTTATTACTTGTTTTGCTCAACTTTTACAGGGTAGTACTCAAAAAATATAAAATAGCAAATTCAAAATTTTTGCGGTATTTTGCAAACGACTCCGAATTTCGTTAAATAAATGACATATTTGGCTGTTTTATGTACGGTTTATCACTTATTACTTGTTTTGCTCAACTTTTGTATGGTAGTACTCAAAAAATAAGAAAAATAGCAAACTCAAAATTTTCGCGGTATTTTGCAAACGACTCCGAATTTCGTTAAATAAATGACATATTTGGCTGTTTTATGTACGATTTATCACTTAATACTTGTTTTGCTCAACTTTTACAGGGTAGTACTCAAAAAATATAAAATAGCAAACTCAAAATTTTCGCGGTATTTTGCAAACGACTCCGAATTTCGTTAAATAAATGGCATATTTGGCTGTTTTATGTACGATTTATCACTTATTTCTTGTTTTAATCAACTTTTACAGGGTAGTACTAAAAAAATATAAAATAGCAAACTCAAAATTTTCGCGGTATTTTGCAAACGACTTCGAATTTCGTTAAATAAATGACATATTTGGCTGTTTTATGTACGATTTATCACTTATTACTTGTTTTGCTTAACTTTTACAGAGTAGTACTCAAAAAATATAAAATAGCAAATTCAAAATTTTCGCGGTATTTTGCAAACGACTCCGAATTTCGTTAAATAAATGACATATTTGGCTGTTTTATGTACGATTTATCACTTATTACTTGTTTTGATCAACTTTTACAGGGTAGTTCTCAAAAAATAAGAAAAATAGCAAACTCAAAATTTTCGCGGTATTTTGCAAACGACTACGAATTTCGTTAAATAAATGACATATTTGGCTGTTTTATGTACGATTTATCACTTATTACTTGTTTTGCTCAACTTTTGTATGGTAGTACTCAAAAAATAAGAAAAATAGCAAACTCAAAATTTTCGCGGTATTTTGCAAACGACTCCGAATTTCGTTAAATAAATGACATATTTGGCTGTTTTATGTACGATTTATCACTTATTACTTGTTTTGCTCAACTTTTACAGCGTAGTACTCAAAAAATAAGAAAAATAGCAAACTCAAAATTTTCGCGGTATTTTGCAAACGACTCCGAATTTCGTTAAATAAATGACATATTTGGCTGTTTTATGTACGATTTATCACTTATTACTTGTTTTGATCAACTTTTACAGGGTAGTACTAAAAAATAAGAAAAATAGCAAACTCAAAATTTTCGCGGTATTTTGCAAACGACTCCGAATTTCGTTAAATAAATCACATATTTGGCTGTTTTATGTACGGTTTATCACTTAATACTTGTTTTGCTCAACTTTTACAGGGTAGTACTCAAAAAATATAAAATAGCAAACTCAAAATTTTCGCGGTATTTTGCAAACGACTCCGAATTTCGTTAAATAAATGACATATTTGGCTGTTTTATGTACGATTTATCACTTATTTCTTGTTTTAATCAACTTTTACAGGGTAGTACTAAAAAAATAAAAAATAGCAAACTCTAAATTTTCGCGGTATTTTGCAAACGACTCCGAATTTCGTTAAATAAATGACATATTTGGCTGTTTTATGTACGATTTATCACTTATTACTTGTTTTGATCAACTTTTACAGGGTAGTTCTCAAAAAATAAGAGAAATAGCAAACTCAAAATTTTCGCGGTATTTTGCAAACGACTCCGAATTTCGTTAAATAAATGACATATTTGGCTGTTTTATGTACGATTTATCACTTATTTCTTGTTTTGCTCAACTTTTACAGGGTAGTACTAAAAAAATATAAAATAGCAAACTCAAAATTTTCACGGTATTTTGCAAACGACTCCGAATTTCGTTAAATAAATGACATATTTGGCTCTTTTATGTACGATTTATCACTTATTACTTGTTTTGCTCAACTTTTACAGGGTAGTACTCAAAAAATAAGAAAAATAGCTAACTCAAAATTTTCGCGGTATTTTGCAAACGACTCCGAATTTCGTTAAATAAATGACAAATTTGGCTGTTTTATGTACGATTTATCACTTATTACTTGTTTTGCTCAACTTTTACAGGGTAGTACTCAAAAAATATAAAATAGCAAATTCAAAATTTTCGCGGTATTTTGCAAACGACTCCGAATTTCGTTAAATAAATGACATATTTGGCTGTTTTATGTACGATTTATCACTTATTACTTGTTTTGATCAACTTTTACAGGGTAGTACTCAAAAAATAAGAAAAATAGCAAACTCAAAATTTTCGCGGAATTTTGCAAACGACTCCGAATTTCGTTAAATAAATGACCTATTTGGCTGTTTTATGTACGATTTATCACTTATTACTTGTTTTGCTCAACTTTTACAGGGTAGTACTCAAAAAATATAAAATAGCAAATTCAAAATTTTTGCGGTATTTTGCAAACGACTCCGAATTTCGTTAAATAAATGACATATTTGGCTGTTTTATGTACGGTTTATCACTTATTACTTGTTTTGCTCAACTTTTGTATGGTAGTACTCAAAAAATAAGAAAAATAGCAAACTCAAAATTTTCGCGGTATTTTGCAAACGACTCCGAATTTCGTTAAATAAATGACATATTTGGCTGTTTTATGTACGATTTATCACTTAATACTTGTTTTGCTCAACTTTTACAGGGTAGTACTCAAAAAATATAAAATAGCAAACTCAAAATTTTCGCGGTATTTTGCAAACGACTCCGAATTTCGTTAAATAAATGACATATTTGGCTGTTTTATGTACGATTTATCACTTATTACTTGTTTTGATCAACTTTTACAGGGTAGTACTAAAAAATAAGAAAAATAGCAAACTCAAAATTTTCGCGGTATTTTGCAAACGACTCCGAATTTCGTTAAATAAATGACATATTTGGCTGTTTTATGTACGGTTTATCACTTAATACTTGTTTTGCTCAACTTTTACAGGGTAGTACTCAAAAAATATAAAATAGCAAACTCAAAATTTTCGCGGTATTTTGCAAACGACTCCGAATTTCGTTAAATAAATGACATATTTGGCTGTTTTATGTACGGTTTATCACTTAATACTTGTTTTGCTCAACTTTTACAGGGTAGTACTAAAAAAATATAAAATAGCAAACTCAAAATTTTCGCGGTATTTTGCAAACGACTCCGAATTTCGTTAAATAAATGACATATTTGGCTGTTTTATGTACGATTTATCACTTATTTCTTGTTTTAATCAACTTTTACAGGGTAGTACTAAAAAAATATAAAATAGCAAACTCAAAATTTTCGCGGTATTTTGCAAACGACTTCGAATTTCGTTAAATAAATGACATATTTGGCTGTTTTATGTACGATTTATCACTTATTACTTGTTTTGCTTAACTTTTACAGAGTAGTACTCAAAAAATATAAAATAGCAAATTCAAAATTTTCGCGGTATTTTGCAAACGACTCCGAATTTCGTTAAATAAATGACATATTTGGCTGTTTTATGTACGAATTATCACTTATTACTTGTGTTGATCAACTTTTACAGGGTAGTTCTCAAAAAATAAGAAAAATAGCAAACTCAAAATTTTCGCGGTATTTTGCAAACGACTCCGAATTTCGTTAAATAAATGACATATTTGGCTGTTTTATGTACGATTTATCACTTATTTCTTGTTTTAATCAACTTTTACAGGGTAGTACTAAAAAAAATATAAAATAGCAAACTCAAATATTTCGCGGTATTTTGCAAACGACTCCGAATTTCGTTAAATAAATGACATATTTGGCTGTTTTATGTACGATTTATCACTTATTACTTGTTTTGCTTAACTTTTACAGAGTAGTACTCAAAAAATATAAAATAGCAAATTCAAAATTTTCGCGGTATTTTGCAAACGACTCCGAATTTCGTTAAATAAATGACATATTTGGCTGTTTTATGTACGAATTATCACTTATTACTTGTGTTGATCAACTTTTACAGGGTAGTTCTCAAAAAAATAAGAAAAATAGCAAACTCAAAATTTTCGCGGTATTTTGCAAACGACTCCGAATTTCGTTAAATAAATGACATATTTGGCTGTTTTATGTACGATTTATCACTTATTACTTGTTTTGCTCAACTTTTACAGGGTAGTACTCAAAAAATATAAAATAGCAATTTCAAAATTTTCGCGGTATTTTGCAAACGACTCCGAATTTCGTTAAATAAATGACATATTTGGCTGTTTTATGTACGAATTATCACTTATTACTTGTGTTGATCAACTTTTACAGGGTAGTTCTCAAAAAATAAGAAAAATAGCAAACTCAAAATTTTCGCGGTATTTTGCAAACGACTCCGAATTTCGTTAAATAAATGACATATTTGGCTGTTTTATGTACGATTTATCACTTATTACTTGTGTTGATCAACTTCTACAGGGTAGTACTCAAAAAATAAGAAAAATAGCAAACTCAAAATTTTCGCGGTATTTTGCAAACGACTCCGAATTTCGTTAAATAAATGACATATTTGGCTGTTTTATGTACGATTTATCACTTATTACTTGTTTTGCTCAACTTTTACAGGGTAGTTCTCAAAAAATAAGAAAAATAGCAAACTCAAAATTTTCGCGGTATTTTGCAAACGACTCCGAATTTCGTTAAATAAATGACATATTTGGCTGTTTTATGTACGGTTTATCACTTATTACTTGTTTTGCTCAACTTTTGTATGGTAGTACTTAAAAAATAAGAAAAATAGCAAACTCAAAATTTTCGCGGTATTTTGCAAACGACTCCGAATTTCGTTAAATAAATGACATATTTGGCTGTTTTATGTACGATTTATCACTTATTTCTTGTTTTAATCAACTATTACAGGGTAGTACTAAAAAAATATAAAATAGCAAACTCAAAATTTTCGCGGTATTTTGCAAACGACTTCGAATTTCGTTAAATAAATGACATATTTGGCTGTTTTATGTACGATTTATCACTTATTACTTGTTTTGCTTAACTTTTACAGAGTAGTACTCAAAAAATATAAAATAGCAAATTCAAAATTTTCGCGGTATTTTGCAAACGACTCCGAATTTCGTTAAATAAATGACATATTTGGCTGTTTTATGTACGAATTATCACTTATTACTTGTGTTGATCAACTTTTACAGGGTAGTTCTCAAAAAATAAGAAAAATAGCAAACTCAAAATTTTCACGGTATTTTGCAAACGACTCCGAATTTCGTTAAATAAATGACATATTTGGCTGTTTTATGTACGAATTATCACTAATTACTTGTTTTGCTCAACTTTTGTATGGTAGTACTCAAATAATAAGAAAAATAGCAAACTCAAAATTTTCGCGGTATTTTGCAAACGACTCCGAATTTCGTTAATTAAATGACATATTTGGCTGTTTTATGTACGATTTATCACTTATTACTTGTTTTGCTCAACTTTTGTATGGTAGTACTCAAAAAATAAGAAAAATAGCAAACTCAAAATTTTCGCGGTATTTTGCAAACGACTCCGAATTTCGTTAAATAAATGACATATTTGGCTGTTTTATGTACGATTTATCACTTATTTCTTGTTTTAATCAACTTTTACAGGGTAGTACTAAAAAAATATAAAATAGCAAACTCAAAATTTTCGCGGTATTTTGCAAACGACTCCGAATTTCGTTAAATAAATGACATATTTGGCTGTTTTATGTACGATTTATCACTTATTACTTGTTTTGCTTAACTTTTACAGAGTAGTACTCAAAAAATATAAAATAGCAAATTCAAAATTTTCGCGGTATTTTGCAAACGACTCCGAATTTCGTTAAATAAATGACATATTTGGCTGTTTTATGTACGATTTATCACTTATTTCTTGTTTTAATCAACTTTTACAGGGTAGTACTAAAAAAATAAAAAATAGCAAACTCTAAATTTTCGCGGTATTTTGCAAACGACTCCGAATTTCGTTAAATAAATGACATATTTGGCTGTTTTATGTACGATTTATCACTTATTACTTGTTTTGATCAACTTTTACAGGGTAGTTCTCAAAAAATAAGAGAAATAGCAAACTCAAAATTTTCGCGGTATTTTGCAAACGACTCCGAATTTCGTTAAATAAATGACATATTTGGCTGTTTTATGTACGATTTATCACTTATTTCTTGTTTTGCTCAACTTTTACAGGGTAGTACTAAAAAAATATAAAATAGCAAACTCAAAATTTTCGCGGTATTTTGCAAACGACTCCGAATTTCATTAAATAAATGACATATTTGGCTGTTTTATGTACGGTTTATCACTTAATACTTGTTTTGCTCAACTTTTACAGGGTAGTACTCAAAAAATATAAAATAGCAAACTCAAAATTTTCGCGGTATTTTGCAAACGACTCCGAATTTCGTTAAATAAATGACATATTTGGCTGTTTTATGTACGATTTATCACTTATTACTTGTTTTGCTCAACTTTTACAGGGTAGTACTCAAAAAATAAGAAAAATAGCAAACTCAAAATTTTCGCGGTATTTAGCAAACGACTCCGAATTTCGTTAAATAAATGACATATTTGGCTGTTTTATGTACGATTTATCACTTATTTCTTGTTTTGCTCAACTTTAACAGGGTAGTACTCAAAAAATAAGAAAAATAGCAAACTCAAAATTTTCGCGGTATTTTGCAAACGACTCCGAATTTCGTTAAATAAATGACAAATTTGGCTGTTTTATGTACGATTTATCACTTATTACTTGTTTTGCTCAACTTTTACAGGGTAGTACTCAAAAAATATAAAATAGCAAACTCAAAATTTTCGCGGTATTTTGCAAACGACTTCGAATTTCGTTAAATAAATGACAAATTTGGCTGTTTTATGTACGATTTATCACTTATTACTTGTTTTGCTCAACTTTTACAGGGTAGTACTCAAAAAATATAAAATAGCAAATTCAAAATTTTCGCGGTATTTTGCAAACGACTCCGAATTTCGTTAAATAAATGACATATTTGGCTGTTTTATGTACGATTTATCACTTATTACTTGTTTTGATCAACTTTTACAGGGTAGTACTCAAAAAATATAAAATAGCAAACTCAAAATTTTCGCGGAATTTTGCAAACGACTCCGAATTTCGTTAAATAAATGACATATTTGGCTGTTTTATGTACGATTTATCACTTATTACTTGTTTTGCTCAACTTTTACAGGGTAGTACTCAAAAAATATAAAATAGCAAATTCAAAATTTTGCGGTATTTTGCAAACGACTCCGAATTTCGTTAAATAAATGACATATTTGGCTGTTTTATGTACGGTTTATCACTTATTACTTGTTTTGCTCAACTTTTGTATGGTAGTACTCAAAAAATAAGAAAAATAGCAAACTCAAAATTTTCGCGGTATTTTGCAAACGACTCCGAATTTCGTTAAATAAATGACATATTTGGCTGTTTTATGTACGATTTATCACTTAATACTTGTTTTGCTCAACTTTTACAGGGTAGTACTCAAAAAATGTAAAATAGCAAACTCAAAATTTTCGCGGTATTTTGCAAACGACTCCGAATTTCGTTAAATAAATGACATATTTGGCTGTTTTATGTACGATTTATCACTTATTTCTTGTTTTAATCAACTTTTACAGGGTAGTACTAAAAAAATATAAAATAGCAAACTCAAAATTTTCGCGGTATTTTGCAAACGACTTCGAATTTCGTTAAATAAATGACATATTTGGCTGTTTTATGTACGATTTATCACTTATTACTTGTTTTGCTTAACTTTTACAGAGTAGTACTCAAAAAATATAAAATAGCAAATTCAAAATTTTCGCGGTATTTTGCAAACGACTCCGAATTTCGTTAAATAAATGACATATTTGGCTGTTTTATGTACGATTTATCACTTATTACTTGTTTTGATCAACTTTTACAGGGTAGTTCTCAAAAAAATAAGAAAAAATAGCAAACTCAAAATTTTCGCGGTATTTTGCAAACGACTACGAATTTCGTTAAATAAATGACATATTTGGCTGTTTTATGTACGATTTATCACTTATTACTTGTTTTGCTCAACTTTTGTATGGTAGTACTCAAAAAATAAGAAAAATAGCAAACTCAAATTTTCGCGGTATTTTGCAAACGACTCCGAATTTCGTTAAATAAATGACATATTTGGCTGTTTTATGTACGATTTATCACTTATTACTTGTTTTGCTCAACTTTTACAGCGTAGTACTCAAAAAATAAGAAAAATAGCAAACTCAAAATTTTCGCGGTATTTTGCAAACGACTCCGAATTTCGTTAAATAAATGACATATTTGGCTGTTTTATGTACGATTTATCACTTATTACTTGTTTTGATCAACTTTTACAGGGTAGTACTAAAAAATAAGAAAAATAGCAAACTCAAAATTTTCGCGGTATTTTGCAAACGACTCGAATTTCGTTAAATAAATGACATATTTGGCTGTTTTATGTACGGTTTATCACTTAATACTTGTTTTGCTCAACTTTTACAGGGTAGTACTCAAAAAATATAAAATAGCAAACTCAAAATTTTCGCGGTATTTTGCAAACGACTCCGAATTTCGTTAAATAAATGACATATTTGGCTGTTTTATGTACGATTTATCACTTATTTCTTGTTTTAATCATACTTTTACAGGGTAGTACTAAAAAATAAAAAATAGCAAACTCTAAATTTTCGCGGTATTTTGCAAACGACTCCGAATTTCGTTAAATAAATGACATATTTGGCTGTTTTATGTACGATTTATCACTTATTACTTGTTTTGATCAACTTTTACAGGGTAGTTCTCAAAAAATAAGAGAAATAGCAAACTCAAAATTTTCGCGGTATTTTGCAAACGACTCCGAATTTCGTTAAATAAATGACATATTTGGCTGTTTTATGTACGATTTATCACTTATTTCTTGTTTTGCTCAACTTTTACAGGGTAGTACTAAAAAAATATAAAATAGCAAACTCAAAATTTTCACGGTATTTTGCAAACGACTCCGAATTTCGTTAAATAAATGACATATTTGGCTGTTTTATGTACGATTTATCACTTATTACTTGTTTTGATCAACTTTTACAGGGTAGTACTCAAAAAATAAGAAAAAATAGCAAACTCAAAATTTTCGCGGAATTTTGCAAACGACTCCGAATTTCGTTAAATAAATGACATATTTGGCTGTTTTATGTACGGTTTATCACTTATTACTTGTTTGCTCAACTTTTGTATGGTAGTACTCAAAAAATAAGAAAATAGCAAACTCAAAATTTTCGCGGTATTTTGCAAACGACTCCGAATTTCGTTAAATAAATGACATATTTGGCTGTTTTATGTACGATTTATCACTTAATACTTGTTTTGCTCAACTTTTACAGGGTAGTACTCAAAAAATATAAAATAGCAAACTCAAAATTTTCGCGGTATTTGCAAACGACTCCGAATTTCGTTAAATAAATGACATATTTGGCTGTTTTATGTACGATTTATCACTTATTACTTGTTTTGATCAACTTTTACAGGGTAGTACTAAAAAATAAGAAAAATAGCAAACTCAAAATTTTCGCGGTATTTTGCAAACGACTCCGAATTTCGTTAAATAAATGACATATTTGGCTGTTTTATGTACGGTTTATCACTTAATACTTGTTTTGCTCAACTTTTACAGGGTAGTACTCAAAAAATATAAAATAGCAAACTCAAAATTTTCGCGGTATTTTGCAAACGACTCCGAATTTCGTTAAATAAATGACATATTTGGCTGTTTTATGTACGGTTTATCACTTAATACTTGTTTTGCTCAACTTTTACAGGGTAGTACTCAAAAAATATAAAATAGCAAACTCAAAATTTTCGCGGTATTTTGCAAACGACTCCGAATTTCGTTAAATAAATGACATATTTGGCTGTTTTATGTACGATTTATCACTTATTTCTTGTTTTAATCAACTTTTACAGGGTAGTACTAAAAAAATATAAAATAGCAAACTCAAAATTTTCGCGGTATTTTGCAAACGACTTCGAATTTCGTTAAATAAATGACATATTTGGCTGTTTTATGTACGATTTATCACTTATTACTTGTTTTGCTCAACTTTTACAGAGTAGTACTAAAAAAATATAAAATAGCAAACTCAAAATTTTCGCGGTATTTTGCAAACGACTTCGAATTTCGTTAAATAAATGACATATTTGGCTGTTTTATGTACGATTTATCACTTATTACTTGTTTTGCTCAACTTTTACAGGGTAGTACTCAAAAAATAAGAAAAATAGCAAACTCAAAATTTTCGCGGTATTTAGCAAACGACTCCGAATTTCGTTAAATAAATGACATATTTGGCTGTTTTATGTACGATTTATCACTTATTTCTTGTTTTGCTCAACTTTAACAGGGTAGTACTCAAAAAATAAGAAAAATAGCAAACTCAAAATTTTCGCGGTATTTTGCAAACGACTCCGAATTTCGTTAAATAAATGACAAATTTGGCTGTTTTATGTACGATTTATCACTTATTACTTGTTTTGCTCAACTTTTACAGGGTAGTACTCAAAAAATATAAAATAGCAAACTCAAAATTTTCGCGGTATTTTGCAAACGACTTCGAATTTCGTTAAATAAATGACAAATTTGGCTGTTTTATGTACGATTTATCACTTATTACTTGTTTTGCTCAACTTTTACAGGGTAGTACTCAAAAAATATAAAATAGCAAATTCAAAATTTTCGCGGTATTTTGCAAACGACTCCGAATTTCGTTAAATAAATGACATATTTGGCTGTTTTATGTACGATTTATCACTTATTACTTGTTTTGATCAACTTTTACAGGGTAGTACTCAAAAAAAAATAAGAAAAATAGCAAACTCAAAATTTTCGCGGAATTTTGCAAACGACTCCGAATTTCGTTAAATAAATGACATATTTGGCTGTTTTATGTACGATTTATCACTTATTACTTGTTTTGCTCAACTTTTACAGGGTAGTACTCAAAAAATATAAAATAGCAAATTCAAAATTTTTGCGGTATTTTGCAAACGACTCCGAATTTCGTTAAATAAATGACATATTTGGCTGTTTTATGTACGGTTTATCACTTATTACTTGTTTTGCTCAACTTTTGTATGGTAGTACTTAAAAAATAAGAAAAATAGCAAACTCAAAATTTTCGCGGTATTTTGCAAACGACTCCGAATTTCGTTAAATAAATGACATATTTGGCTGTTTTATGTACGATTTATCACTTAATACTTGTTTTGCTCAACTTTTACAGGGTAGTACTCAAAAAATATAAAATAGCAAACTCAAAATTTTCGCGGTATTTTGCAAACGACTCCGAATTTCGTTAAATAAATGACATATTTGGCTGTTTTATGTACGATTTATCACTTATTTCTTGTTTTAATCAACTTTTACAGGGTAGTACTAAAAAAATATAAAATAGCAAACTCAAAATTTTCGCGGTATTTTGCAAACGACTTCGAATTTCGTTAAATAAATGACATATTTGGCTGTTTTATGTACGATTTATCACTTATTACTTGTTTTGCTTAACTTTTACAGAGTAGTACTCAAAAAATATAAAATAGCAAATTCAAAATTTTCGCGGTATTTTGCAAACGACTCCGAATTTCGTTAAATAAATGACATATTTGGCTGTTTTATGTACGATTTATCACTTATTACTTGTTTTGATCAACTTTTACAGGGTAGTTCTCAAAAAATAAGAAAAATAGCAAACTCAAAATTTTCGCGGTATTTTGCAAACGACTACGAATTTCGTTAAATAAATGACATATTTGGCTGTTTTATGTACGATTTATCACTTATTACTTGTTTTGCTCAACTTTTGTATGGTAGTACTCAAAAAATAAGAAAAATAGCAAACTCAAAATTTTCGCGGTATTTTGCAAACGACTCCGAATTTCGTTAAATAAATGACATATTTGGCTGTTTTATGTACGATTTATCACTTATTACTTGTTTTGCTCAACTTTTACAGCGTAGTACTCAAAAAATAAGAAAAATAGCAAACTCAAAATTTTCGCGGTATTTTGCAAACGAC
>CAWWDJ010000166.1:0-24422 GCA_963942525.1 Ptychoptera contaminata
TAAGTGATAAATCGTACATAAAATAGCCAAATATGTCATTTATTTAACGAAATTCGGAGTAGTTTGCAAAATATGTCATTTATTTAACGAAATTCGGAGTCGTATGCAAAATACCGCGAAAATTTTGAGTTTGCTATTTTATATTTTTTTAGTACTACCCTGTAAAAGTTGAGCAAAACAAGTAATAAGTGATAAATCGTACATAAAACAGCCAAATATGTCATTTATTTAACGAAATTCGGTGTCGTTTGCAAAATACCGCGAAAATTTTGAGTTTGCTATTTTATATTTTTTTAGTACTACCCTGTAAAAGTTGAGCAAAACAAGTAATAAATGATAAATCGTACATAAAACAGCCAAATATGTCATTTATTTAACGAAATTCGGAGTCGTTTGCAAAATACCGCGAAAATTTTGAGTTTGCTATTTTATATTTTTTTAGTACTACCCTGTAAAAGTTGAGCAAAACAAGAAATAAGTGATAAATCGTACATAAAACAGCCAAATATGTCATTTATTTAACGAAATTCGGAGTCGTTTGCAAAATACCGTGAAAATTTTGAGTTTGCTATTTTATATTTTTTGAGTACTACCCTGTAAAAGTTGAGCAAAACAAGTAATAAGTGATAAATCGTACATAAAACAGCCAAATATGTCATTTATTTAATGAAATTCGGAGTCGTTTGCAAAATACCGCGAAAATTTTGAGTTTTTATTATTTTTTGAGAACTATTCTGTAAAAGTTGAGCAAAACAAGAAATAAGTGATAAATCGTACATAAAACAGCCAAATATGTCATTTATTTAACGAAATTCGGAGTCGTTTGCAAAATACCGCGAAAATTTTGAGTTTGCTATTTTTCTTATTTTTTTAGTACTACCCTGTAAAAGTTGAGCAAAACAAGTAATAAGTTATAAATCGTACATAAAACAGCCAAATATGTCATTTATTTAATAAAATTCGGAGTCGTTTGCAAAATACCGTGAAAATTTTGAGTTTGCTATTTTATATTTTTTTAGTACTACCCTGTAAAAGTTGAGCAAAACAAGTAATAAGTGATAAATCGTACATAAAACAGCCAAATATGTCATTTATTTAACGAAATTCGGAGTCGTTTGCAAAATACAGTGAAAATTTTGAGTTTGCTATTTTATATTTTTTGAGTACTACCCTGTAAAAGTTGAGCAAAACAAGTAATAAGTGATAAATCGTACATAAAAAAGCCAAATATGTCATTTATTTAATGAAATTCGGAGTCGTTTGCAAAATACCGCGAAAATTTTGAGTTTGCTATTTTATATTTTTTTAGTACTACCCTGTAAAAGTTGAGCAAAACAAGTAATAAGTGATAAATCGTACATAAAACAGCCAAATATGTCATTTATTTAACGAAATTCGGAGTCGTTTGCAAAATACCGCGAAAATTTTGAGTTTGCTATTTTATATTTTTTTAGTACTACCCTGTAAAAGTTGAGCAAAACAAGTAATAAGTGATAAATCGTACATAAAACAGCCAAATATGTCATTTATTTAACGAAATTCGGAGTCGTTTGCAAAATACCGCGAAAATTTTGAGTTTGCTATTTATATTTTTTTAGTACTACCCTGTAAAAGTTGAGCAAAACAAGTAATAAGTGATAAATCGTACATAAAACAGCCAAATATGTCATTTATTTAACGAAATTCGGAGTCGTTTGCAAAATACCGCGAAAATTTTGAGTTTGCTATTTTATATTTTTTAGTACTACCCTGTAAAAGTTGAGCAAAACAAGTAATAAGTGATAAATCGTACATAAAACAGCCAAATATGTCATTTATTTAACGAAATTCGGAGTCGTTTGCAAATACCGCGAAAATTTTGAGTTTGCTATTTTATATTTTTTTAGTACTACCCTGTAAAAGTTGAGCAAAACAAGTAATAAGTGATAAATCGTACATAAAACAGCCAAATATGTCATTTATTTAACGAAATTCGGAGTCGTTTGCAAAATACCGCGAAAATTTTGAGTTTGCTATTTTTCTTATTTTTTTAGTACTACCCTGTAAAAGTTGAGCAAAACAAGTAATAAGTGATAAATCGTACATAAAACAGCCAAATATGTCATTTATTTAATGAAATTCGGAGTCGTTTGCAAAATACCGTGAAAATTTTGAGTTTGCTATTTTATATTTCTTGAGTACTACCCTGTAAAAGTTGAGCAAAACAAGTAATAAGTGATAAATCGTACATAAAACAGCCAAATATGTCATTTATTTAACGAAATTCGGAGTCGTTTGCAAAATACCGTGAAAATTTTGAGTTTGCTATTTTATATTTTTTGAGTACTACCCTGTAAAAGTTGAGCAAAACAAGAAATAAGTGATAAATCGTACATAAAACAGCCAAATATGTCATTTATTTAACGAAATTCGGAGTCGTTTGCAAAATACCGTGAAAATTTTGAGTTTGCTATTTTATATTTTGTGAGTACTACCCTGTAAAAGTTGAGCAAAACAAGTAATAAGTGATAAATCGTACATAAAACAGCCAAATATGTCATTTATTTAATGAAATTCGGAGTCGTTTGCAAAATACCGCGAAAATTTGAGTTTTTATTATTTTTTGAGAACTATTCTGTAAAAGTTGAGCAAAACAACAAATAAGTGATAAATCGTACATAAAACAGCCAAATATGTCATTTATTTAACGAAATTCGGAGTCGTTTGCAAAATACCGCGAAAATTTTGAGTTTGCTATTTTTCTTATTTTTTTAGTACTACCCTGTAAAAGTTGAGCAAAACAAGAAATAAGTGATAAATCGTACATAAAACAGCCAAATATGTCATTTATTTAACGAAATTCGGAGTCGTTTGCAAAATACCGCGAAAATTTTGAGTTTGCTATTTTATATTTTTTGAGTACTACCCTGTAAAAGTTGAGCAAAACAAGTAATAAGTGATAAATCGTACATAAAACAGCCAAATATGTCATTTATTTAATGAAATTCGGAGTCGTTTGCAAAATACCGCGAAAATTTTGAGTTTGCTATTTTATATTTTTTGAGTACTACCCTGTAAAAGTTGAGCAAAACAAGTAATAAGTGATAAATCGTACATAAAACAGCCAAATATGTCATTTATTTAACGAAATTCGGAGTCGTTTGCAAAATACCGTGAAAATTTTGAGTTTGCTATTTTATATTTTTTGAGTACTACCCTGTAAAAGTTGAGCAAAACAAGAAATAAGTGATAAATCGTACATAAAACAGCCAAATATGTCATTTATTTAACGAAATTCGGAGTCGTTTGCAAAATACCGCGAAAATTTTGAGTTTTTATTATTTTTTGAGAACTATTCTGTAAAAGTTGAGCAAAACAAGAAATAAGTGATAAATCGTACATAAAACAGCCAAATATGTCATTTATTTAACGAAATTCGGAGTCGTTTGCAAAATACCGCGAAAATTTTGAGTTTGCTATTTTATATTTTTTTAGTACTACCCTGTAAAAGTTGAGCAAAACAAGTAATAAGTGATAAATCGTACATAAAACAGCCAAATATGTCATTTATTTAACGAAATTCGGAGTCGTTTGCAAAATACCGCGAAAATTTTGAGTTTGCTATTTTATATTTTTTTAGTACTACCCTGTAAAAGTTGAGCAAAACAAGTAATAAGTGATAAATCGTACATAAAACAGCCAAATATGTCATTTATTTAACGAAATTCGGAGTCGTTTGCAAAATACCGCGAAAATTTTGAGTTTGCTATTTTATATTTTTTTAGTACTACCCTGTAAAAGTTGAGCAAAACAAGTAATAAGTGATAAATCGTACATAAAAAAGCCAAATATGTCATTTATTTAACGAAATTCGGAGTCGTTTGCAAAATACCGCGAAAATTTTGAGTTTGCTATTTTATATTTTTTTAGTACTACCCTGTAAAAGTTGAGCAAAACAAGTAATAAGTGATAAATCGTACATAAAACAGCCAAATATGTCATTTATTTAACGAAATTCGGAGTCGTTTGCAAAATACCGCGAAAATTTTGAGTTTGCTATTTTATATTTTTTTAGTACTACCCTGTAAAAGTTGAGCAAAACAAGTAATAAGTGATAAATCGTACATAAAACAGCCAAATATGTCATTTATTTAACGAAATTCGGAGTCGTTTGCAAAATACCGCGAAAATTTTGAGTTTGCTATTTTATATTTTTTTAGTACTACCCTGTAAAAGTTGAGCAAAACAAGTAATAAGTGATAAATCGTACATAAAACAGCCAAATATGTCATTTATTTAACGAAATTCGGAGTCGTTTGCAAAATACCGCGAAAATTTTGAGTTTGCTATTTTATATTTTTTTAGTACTACCCTGTAAAAGTTGAGCAAAACAAGTAATAAGTGATAAATCGTACATAAAACAGCCAAATATGTCATTTATTTAACGAAATTCGGAGTCGTTTGCAAAATACCGCGAAAATTTTGAGTTTGCTATTTTATATTTTTTTAGTACTACCCTGTAAAAGTTGAGCAAAACAAGTAATAAGTGATAAATCGTACATAAAACAGCCAAATATGTCATTTATTTAACGAAATTCGGAGTCGTTTGCAAAATACCGCGAAAATTTTGAGTTTGCTATTTTTCTTATTTTTTTAGTACTACCCTGTAAAAGTTGAGCAAAACAAGTAATAAGTGATAAATCGTACATAAAACAGCCAAATATGTCATTTATTTAATGAAATTCGGAGTCGTTTGCAAAATACCGTGAAAATTTTGAGTTTGCTATTTTATATTCTTGAGTACTACCCTGTAAAAGTTGAGCAAAACAAGTAATAAGTGATAAATCGTACATAAAACAGCCAAATATGTCATTTATTTAACGAAATTCGGAGTCGTTTGCAAAATACCGTGAAAATTTTGAGTTTGCTATTTTATATTTTTTGAGTACTACCCTGTAAAAGTTGAGCAAAACAAGAAATAAGTGATAAATCGTACATAAAACAGCCAAATATGTCATTTATTTAACGAAATTCGGAGTCGTTTGCAAAATACCGTGAAAATTTTGAGTTTGCTATTTTATATTTTGTGAGTACTACCCTGTAAAAGTTGAGCAAAACAAGTAATAAGTGATAAATCGTACATAAAACAGCCAAATATGTCATTTATTTAATGAAATTCGGAGTCGTTTGCAAAATACCGCGAAAATTTTGAGTTTTTATTATTTTTTGAGAACTATTCTGTAAAAGTTGAGCAAAACAAGAAATAAGTGATAAATTGTACATAAAACAGCCAAATATGTCATTTATTTAACGAAATTCGGAGTCGTTTGCAAAATACCGCGAAAATTTTGAGTTTGCTATTTTTCTTATTTTTTTAGTACTACCCTGTAAAAGTTGAGCAAAACAAGAAATAAGTGATAAATCGTACATAAAACAGCCAAATATGTCATTTATTTAACGAAATTCGGAGTCGTTTGCAAAATACCGCGAAAATTTTGAGTTTGCTATTTTATATTTTTTGAGTACTACCCTGTAAAAGTTGAGCAAAACAAGTAATAAGTGATAAATCGTACATAAAACAGCCAAATATGTCATTTATTTAATGAAATTCGGAGTCGTTTGCAAAATACCGCGAAAATTTTGAGTTTGCTATTTTATATTTTTTGAGTACTACCCTGTAAAAGTTGAGCAAAACAAGTAATAAGTGATAAATCGTACATAAAACAGCCAAATATGTCATTTATTTAACGAAATTCGGAGTCGTTTGCAAAATACCGTGAAAATTTTGAGTTTGCTATTTTATATTTTTTGAGTACTACCCTGTAAAAGTTGAGCAAAACAAGAAATAAGTGATAAATCGTACATAAAACAGCCAAATATGTCATTTATTTAACGAAATTCGGAGTCGTTTGCAAAATACCGTGAAAATTTTGAGTTTGCTATTTTATATTTTTTGAGTACTACCCTGTAAAAGTTGAGCAAAACAAGTAATAAGTGATAAATCGTACATAAAACAGCCAAATATGTCATTTATTTAACGAAATTCGGAGTCGTTTGCAAAATACCGCGAAAATTTTGAGTTTGCTATTTTATATTTTTTTAGTACTACCCTGTAAAAGTTGAGCAAAACAAGTAATAAGTGATAAATCGTACATAAAACAGCCAAATATGTCATTTATTTAACGAAATTCGGAGTCGTTTGCAAAATACCGCGAAAATTTTGAGTTTGCTATTTTATATTTTTTTAGTACTACCCTGTAAAAGTTGAGCAAAACAAGTAATAAGTGATAAATCGTACATAAAACAGCCAAATATGTCATTTATTTAACGAAATTCGGAGTCGTTTGCAAAATACCGTGAAAATTTTGAGTTTGCTATTTTATATTTTTTGAGTACTACCCTGTAAAAGTTGAGCAAAACAAGTAATAAGTGATAAATCGTACATAAAACAGCCAAATATGTCATTTATTTAATGAAATTCGGAGTCGTTTGCAAAATACCGCGAAAATTTTGAGTTTTTATTATTTTTTGAGAACTATTCTGTAAAAGTTGAGCAAAACAAGAAATAAGTGATAAATCGTACATAAAACAGCCAAATATGTCATTTATTTAACGAAATTCGGAGTCGTTTGCAAAATACCGCGAAAATTTTGAGTTTGCTATTTTTCTTATTTTTTTAGTACTACCCTGTAAAAGTTGAGCAAAACAAGTAATAAGTGATAAATCGTACATAAAACAGCCAAATATGTCATTTATTTAATGAAATTCGGAGTCGTTTGCAAAATACCGTGAAAATTTTGAGTTTACTATTTTATATTTTTTTAGTACTACCCTGTAAAAGTTGAGAAAAACAAGTAATAAGTGATAAATCGTACATAAAACAGCCAAATATGTCATTTATTTAACGAAATTCGGAGTCGTTTGCAAAATACCGTGAAAATTTTGAGTTTGCTATTTTATATTTTTTGAGTACTACCCTGTAAAAGTTGAGCAAAACAAGAAATAAGTGATAAATCGTACATAAAACAGCCAAATATGTCATTTATTTAACGAAATTCGGAGTCGTTTGCAAAATACCGTGAAAATTTTGAGTTTGCTATTTTATATTTTTTGAGTACTACCCTGTAAAAGTTGAGCAAAACAAGTAATAAGTGATAAATCGTACATAAAACAGCCAAATATGTCATTTATTTAATGAAATTCGGAGTCGTTTGCAAAATACCGCGAAAATTTTGAGTTTTTATTATTTTTTGAGAACTATTCTGTAAAAGTTGAGCAAAACAAGAAATAAGTGATAAATTGTACATAAAACAGCCAAATATGTCATTTATTTAACGAAATTCGGAGTCGTTTGCAAAATACCGCGAAAATTTTGAGTTTGCTATTTTTCTTATTTTTTTAGTACTACCCTGTAAAAGTTGAGCAAAACAAGTAATAAGTTATAAATCGTACATAAAACAGCCAAATATGTCATTTATTTAATGAAATTCGGAGTCGTTTGCAAAATACCGTGAAAATTTTGAGTTTGCTATTTTATATTTTTTTAGTACTACCCTGTAAAAGTTGAGCAAAACAAGTAATAAGTGATAAATCGTACATAAAACAGCCAAATATGTCATTTATTTAACGAAATTCGGAGTCGTTTGCAAAATACCGCGAAAATTTTGAGTTTGCTATTTTATATTTTTTGAGTACTCCCCTGTAAAAGTTGAGCAAAACAAGTAATAAGTGATAAATCGTACATAAAACAGCCAAATATGTCATTTATTTAATGAAATTCGGAGTCGTTTGCAAAATACCGCGAAAATTTTGAGTTTTTATTATTTTTTGAGAACTATTCTGTAAAAGTTGAGCAAAACAAGTAATAAGTGATAAATCGTACATAAAACAGCCAAATATGTCATTTATTTAATGAAATTCGGAGTCGTTTGCAAAATACCGTGAAAATTTTGAGTTTGCTATTTTATATTTTTTTAGTACTACCCTGTAAAAGTTGAGCAAAACAAGAAATAAGTGATAAATCGTACATAAAACAGCCAAATATGTCATTTATTTAACGAAATTCGGAGTCGTTTGCAAAATACCGTGAAAATTTTGAGTTTGCTATTTTATATTTTTTGAGTACTACCCTGTAAAAGTTGAGCAAAACAAGTAATAAGTGATAAATCGTACATAAAACAGCCAAATATGTCATTTATTTAATGAAATTCGGAGTCGTTTGCAAAATACCGCGAAAATTTTGAGTTTTTATTATTTTTTGAGAACTATTCTGTAAAAGTTGAGCAAAACAAGAAATAAGTGATAAATTGTACATAAAACAGCCAAATATGTCATTTATTTAACGAAATTCGGAGTCGTTTGCAAAATACCGCGAAAATTTTGAGTTTGCTATTTTTCTTATTTTTTTAGTACTACCCTGTAAAAGTTGAGCAAAACAAGAAATAAGTGATAAATCGTACATAAAACAGCCAAATATGTCATTTATTTAACGAAATTCGGAGTCGTTTGCAAAATACCGCGAAAATTTTGAGTTTGCTATTTTATATTTTTTTAGTACTACCCTGTAAAAGTTGAGCAAAACAAGTAATAAGTGATAAATCGTACATAAAACAGCCAAATATGTCATTTATTTAACGAAATTCGGAGTCGTTTGCAAAATACCGCGAAAATTTTGAGTTTGCTATTTTATATTTTTTTAGTACTACCCTGTAAAAGTTGAGCAAAACAAGAAATAAGTGATAAATCGTACACAAAACAGCCAAATATGTCATTTATTTAACGAAATTCGGAGTCGTTTGCAAAATACCGTGAAAATTTTGAGTTTGCTATTTTATATTTTTTGAGTACTACCCTGTAAAAGTTGAGCAAAACAAGTAATAAGTGATAAATCGTACATAAAACAGCCAAATATGTCATTTATTTAACGAAATTCGGAGTCGTTTGCAAAATACCGCGAAAATTTTGAGTTTGCTATTTTATATTTTTTTAGTACTACCCTGTAAAAGTTGAGCAAAACAAGTAATAAGTGATAAATCGTACATAAAACAGCCAAATATGTCATTTATTTAACGAAATTCGGAGTCGTTTGCAAAATACCGCGAAAATTTTGAGTTTGCTATTTTATATTTTTTTAGTACTACCCTGTAAAAGTTGAGCAAAACAAGTAATAAGTGATAAATCGGACATAAAACAGCCAAATATGTCATTTATTTAACGAAATTCGGTGTCGTTTGCAAAATACCACGAAAATTTTGAGTTTGCTATTTTATATTTTTTTAGTACTACCCTGTAAAAGTTGAGCAAAACAAGAAATAAGTGATAAATCGTACATAAAACAGCCAAATATGTCATTTATTTAACGAAATTCGGAGTCGTTTGCAAAATACCGCGAAAATTTTGAGTTTGCTATTTTATATTTTTTTAGTACTACCCTGTAAAAGTTGAGCAAAACAAGTAATAAGTGATAAATCGTACATAAAACAGCCAAATATGTCATTTATTTAATGAAATTCGGAGTCGTTTGCAAAATACCGTGAAAATTTTGAGTTTGCTATTTTATATTTTTTTAGTACTACCCTGTAAAAGTTGAGCAAAACAAGAAATAAGTGATAAATCGTACACAAAACAGCCAAATATGTCATTTATTTAACGAAATTCGGAGTCGTTTGCAAAATACCGTGAAAATTTTGAGTTTGCTATTTTATATTTTTTGAGTACTACCCTGTAAAAGTTGAGCAAAACAAGTAATAAGTGATACATCGTACATAAAACAGCCAAATATGTCATTTATTTAATGAAATTCGGAGTCGTTTGCAAAATACCGCGAAAATTTTGAGTTTTTATTATTTTTTGAGAACTATTCTGTAAAAGTTGAGCAAAACAAGAAATAAGTGATAAATCGTACATAAAACAGCCAAATATGTCATTTATTTAACGAAATTCGGAGTCGTTTGCAAAATACCGCGAAAATTTTGAGTTTGCTATTTTTCTTATTTTTTTAGTACTACCCTGTAAAAGTTGAGCAAAACAAGTAATAAGTGATAAATCGTACATAAAACAGCCAAATATGTCATTTATTTAATGAAATTCGGAGTCGTTTCCAAAATACCGTGAAAATTTTGAGTTTACTATTTTATATTTTTTTAGTACTACCCTGTAAAAGTTGAGCAAAACAAGTAATAAGTGATAAATCGTACATAAAACAGCCAAATATGTCATTTATTTAACGAAATTCGGAGTCGTTTGCAAAATACCGTGAAAATTTTGAGTTTGCTATTTTATATTTTTTGAGTACTACCCTGTAAAAGTTGAGGAAAACAAGAAATAAGTGATAAATCGTACATAAAACAGCCAAATATGTCATTTATTTAACGAAATTCGGAGTCGTTTGCAAAATACCGTGAAAATTTTGAGTTTGCTATTTTATATTTTTTGAGTACTACCCTGTAAAAGTTGAGCAAAACAAGTAATAAGTGATAAATCGTACATAAAACAGCCAAATATGTCATTTATTTAATGAAATTCGGAGTCGTTTGCAAAATACCGCGAAAATTTTGAGTTTTTATTATTTTTTGAGAACTATTCTGTAAAAGTTGAGCAAAACAAGAAATAAGTGATAAATTGTACATAAAACAGCCAAATATGTCATTTATTTAACGAAATTCGGAGTCGTTTGCAAAATACCGCGAAAATTTTGAGTTTGCTATTTTTCTTATTTTTTTAGTACTACCCTGTAAAAGTTGAGCAAAACAAGTAATAAGTTATAAATCGTACATAAAACAGCCAAATATGTCATTTATTTAATGAAATTCGGAGTCGTTTGCAAAATACCGTGAAAATTTTGAGTTTGCTATTTTATATTTTTTTAGTACTACCCTGTAAAAGTTGAGCAAAACAAGTAATAAGTGATAAATCGTACATAAAACAGCCAAATATGTCATTTATTTAACGAAATTCGGAGTCGTTTGCAAAATACCGTGAAAATTTTGAGTTTGCTATTTTATATTTTTTTAGTACTACCCTGTAAAAGTTGAGCAAAACAAGGAATAAGTGATAAATCGTACATAAAACAGCCAAATATGTCATTTATTTAACGAAATTCGGAGTCGTTTGCAAAATACCGTGAAAATTTTGAGTTTGCTATTTTATATTTTTTTAGTACTACCCTGTAAAAGTTGAGCAAAACAAGTAATAAGTTATAAATCGTACATAAAACAGTCAAATATGTCATTTATTTAATGAAATTCGGAGTCGTTTGCAAAATACCGTGAAAATTTTGAGTTTGCTATTTTATATTTTTTTAGTACTACCCTGTAAAAGTTGAGCAAAACAAGTAATAAGTGATAAATCGTACATAAAACAGCCAAATATGTCATTTATTTAACGAAATTCGGAGTCGTTTGCAAAATACCGCGAAAATTTTGAGTTTGCTATTTTATATTTTTTTAGTACTACCCTGTAAAAGTTGAGCAAAACAAGTAATAAGTGATAAATCGTACATAAAACAGCCAAATATGTCATTTATTTAACGAAATTCGGAGTCGTTTGCAAAATACCGCGAAAATTTTGAGTTTGCTATTTTATATTTTTTTAGTACTACCCTGTAAAAGTTGAGCAAAACAAGAAATAAGTGATAAATCGTACATAAAACAGCCAAATATGTCATTTATTTAACGAAATTCGGAGTCGTTTGCAAAATACCGTGAAAATTTTGAGTTTGCTATTTTATATTTTTTGAGTACTACCCTGTAAAAGTTGAGCAAAACAAGTAATAAGTGATAAATCGTACATAAAACAGCCAAATATGTCATTTATTTAATGAAATTCGGAGTCGTTTGCAAAATACCGCGAAAATTTTGAGTTTTTATTATTTTTTGAGAACTATTCTGTAAAAGTTGAGCAAAACAAGAAATAAGTGATAAATCGTACATAAAACAGCCAAATATGTCATTTATTTAACGAAATTCGGAGTCGTTTGCAAAATACCGCGAAAATTTTGAGTTTGCTATTTTTCTTATTTTTCTAGTACTACCCTGTAAAAGTTGAGCAAAACAAGTAATAAGTGATAAATCGTACATAAAACAGCCAAATATGTCATTTATTTAACGAAATTCGGAGTCTTTTGCAAAATACCGTGAAAATTTTGAGTTTACTATTTTATATTTTTTTAGTACTACCCTGTAAAAGTTGAGCAAAACAAGTAATAAGTGATAAATCGTACATAAAAAAGCCAAATATGTCATTTATTTAACGAAATTCGGAGTCGTTTGCAAAATACCGTGAAAATTTTGAGTTTTCTATTTTATATTTTTTGAGTACTACCCTGTAAAAGTTGAGCAAAACAAGAAATAAGTGATAAATCGTACATAAAACAGCCAAATATTTCATTTATTTAACGAAATTCGGAGTCGTTTGCAAAATACCGTGAAAATTTTGAGTTTGCTATTTTATATTTTTTTAGTACTACCCTGTAAAAGTTGAGCAAAACAAGTAATAAGTGATAAATCGTACATAAAAAAGCCAAATATGTCATTTATTTAACGAAATTCGGAGTCGTTTGCAAAATACCGTGAAAATTTTGAGTTTTCTATTTTATATTTTTTGAGTACTACCCTGTAAAAGTTGAGCAAAACAAGAAATAAGTGATAAATCGTACATAAAACAGCCAAATATGTCATTTATTTAATGAAATTCGGAGTCGTTTGCAAAATACCGCGAAAATTTTGAGTTTTTATTATTTTTTGAGAACTATTCTGTAAAAGTTGAGCAAAACAAGAAATAAGTGATATATCGTACATAAAACAGCCAAATATGTCATTTATTTAACGAAATTCGGAGTAGTTTGCAAAATACCGCGAAAATTATGAGTTTGCTATTTTATATGTTTTGAGTACTACCCTGTAAAAGTTGAGCAAAACAAGTAATAAGTGATAAATCGTACATAAAACAGCCAAATATGTCATTTATTTAACGAAATTCGGAGTCGTTTGCAAAATACCGTGAAAATTTTGAGTTTGCTATTTTATATTTTTTTAGTACTACCCTGTAAAAGTTGAGCAAAACAAGTAACAAGTGATAAATCGTACATAAAACAGCCAAATATGTCATTTATTTAACGAAATTCGGAGTCGTTTGCAAAATACCGCGAAAATTTTGAGTTTGCTATTTTATATTTTTTTAGTACTACCCTGTAAAAGTTGAGCAAAACAAGTAATAAGTGATAAATCGTACATAAAACAGCAAAATATGTCATTTATTTAACGAAATTCGGAGTCGTTTGCAAAATACCGCGAAAATTTTGAGTTTGCTATTTTATATTTTTTTAGTACTACCCTGTAAAAGTTGAGCAAAACAAGTATTAAGTGATAAATCGTACATAAAACAGCCAAATATGTCATTTATTTAACGAAATTCGGAGTCGTTTGCAAAATACCGCGAAAATTTTGAGTTTGCTATTTTATATTTTTTTAGGACTACCCTGTAAAAGTTCAGCAAAACAAGAAATAAGTGATAAATCGTACATAAAACAGCCAAATATGTCATTTATTTAATGAAATTCGGAGTCGTTTGCAAAATACCGCGAAAATTTTGAGTTTTTATTATTTTTTGAGAACAATTCTGTAAAAGTTGAGCAAAACAAGTAATAAGTGATAAATCGTACATAAAACATCCAAATATGTCATTTATTTTACGAAATTCGGAGTCGTTTGTAAAATACCGTGAAAATTTTGAGTTTACTATTTTATATTTTTTGAGTACTACCCTGTAAAAGTTGAGCAAAACAAGAAATAAGTGATAAATCGTACATAAAACAGCCAAATATTTCATTTATTTAACGAAATTCGGAGTCGTTTGCAAAATACCGTGAAAATTTTGAGTTTGCTATTTTATATTTTTTTAGTACTACCCTGTAAAAGTTGAGCAAAACAAGTAATAAGTGATAAATCGTACATAAAACAGCCAAATATGTCATTTATTTAATGAAATTCGGAGTCGTTTGCAAAATACCGCGAAAATTTTGAGTTTTTATTATTTTTTGAGAACAATTCTGTAAATGTTGAGCAAAACAAGTAATAAGTGATAAATCGTACATAAAACAGCCAAATATGTCATTTATTTAACGAAATTCGGAGTCTTTTGCAAAATACCGTGAAAATTTTGAGTTTACTATTTTATATTTTTTTAGTACTACCCTGTAAAAGTTGAGCAAAACAAGTAATAAGTGATAAATCGTACATAAAACAGCAAAATATGTCATTTATTTAACGAAATTCGGAGTCGTTTGCAAAATACCGCGAAAATTTTGAGTTTGCTATTTTATATTTTTTTAGTACTACCCTGTAAAAGTTGAGCAAAACAAGTATTAAGTGATAAATCGTACATAAAACAGCCAAATATGTCATTTATTTAACGAAATTCGGAGTCGTTTGCAAAATACCGCGAAAATTTTGAGTTTGCTATTTTATATTTTTTTAGTACTACCCTGTAAAAGTTGAGCAAAACAAGTAATAAGTGATAAATCGTACATAAAACAGCAAAATATGTCATTTATTTAACGAAATTCGGAGTCGTTTGCAAAATACCGCGAAAATTTTGAGTTTGCTATTTTATATTTTTTTAGTACTACCCTGTAAAAGTTGAGCAAAACAAGAAATAAGTGATAAATCGTACATAAAACAGCCAAATATGTCATTTATTTAACGAAATTCGGAGTCGTTTGCAAAATACCGCGAAAATTTTGAGTTTGCTATTTTATATTTTTTTAGTACTACCCTGTAAAAGTTGAGCAAAACAAGTAATAAGTGATAAATCGTACATAAAACAGCAAAATATGTCATTTATTTAACGAAATTCGGAGTCGTTTGCAAAATACCGCGAAAATTTTGAGTTTGCTATTTTATATTTTTTGAGTACTACCCTGTAAAAGTTGAGCAAAACAAGAAATAAGTGATAAATCGTACATAAAACAGCCAAATATTTCATTTATTTAACGAAATTCGGAGTCGTTTGCAAAATACCGTGAAAATTTTGAGTTTGCTATTTTATATTTTTTTAGTACTACCCTGTAAAAGTTGAGCAAAACAAGTAATAAGTGATAAATCGTACATAAAACAGCCAAATATGTCATTTATTTAATGAAATTCGGAGTCGTTTGCAAAATACCGCGAAAATTTTGAGTTTTTATTATTTTTTGAGAACAATTCTGTAAATGTTGAGCAAAACAAGTAATAAGTGATAAATCGTACATAAAACAGCCAAATATGTCATTTATTTAACGAAATTCGGAGTCTTTTGCAAAATACCGTGAAAATTTTGAGTTTACTATTTTATATTTTTTTAGTACTACCCTGTAAAAGTTGAGCAAAACAAGTAATAAGTGATAAATCGTACATAAAACAGCAAAATATGTCATTTATTTAACGAAATTCGGAGTCGTTTGCAAAATACCGCGAAAATTTTGAGTTTGCTATTTTATATTTTTTTAGTACTACCCTGTAAAAGTTGAGCAAAACAAGTAATAAGTGATAAATCGTACATAAAACAGCAAAATATGTCATTTATTTAACGAAATTCGGAGTCGTTTGCAAAATACCGCGAAAATTTTGAGTTTGCTATTTTATATTTTTTGAGTACTACCCTGTAAAAGTTGAGCAAAACAAGAAATAAGTGATAAATCGTACATAAAACAGCCAAATATTTCATTTATTTAACGAAATTCGGAGTCGTTTGCAAAATACCGTGAAAATTTTGAGTTTGCTATTTTATATTTTTTTAGTACTACCCTGTAAAAGTTGAGCAAAACAAGTAATAAGTGATAAATCGTACATAAAACAGCCAAATATGTCATTTATTTAATGAAATTCGGAGTCGTTTGCAAAATACCGCGAAAATTTTGAGTTTTTATTATTTTTTGAGAACAATTCTGTAAATGTTGAGCAAAACAAGTAATAAGTGATAAATCGTACATAAAACAGCCAAATATGTCATTTATTTAACGAAATTCGGAGTCTTTTGCAAAATACCGTGAAAATTTTGAGTTTACTATTTTATATTTTTTTAGTACTACCCTGTAAAAGTTGAGCAAAACAAGTAATAAGTGATAAATCGTACATAAAACAGCAAAATATGTCATTTATTTAACGAAATTCGGAGTCGTTTGCAAAATACCGCGAAAATTTTGAGTTTGCTATTTTATATTTTTTTAGTACTACCCTGTAAAAGTTGAGCAAAACAAGAAATAAGTGATAAATCGTACATAAAACAGCCAAATATGTCATTTATTTAATGAAATTCGGAGTCGTTTGCAAAATACCGCGAAAATTTTGAGTTTTTATTATTTTTTAAGAACAATTCTGTAAAAGTTGAGCAAAACAAGTAATAAGTGATAAATCGTACATAAAACAGCCAAATATGTCATTTATTTTACGAAATTCGGAGTCGTTTGCAAAATACCGTGAAAATTTTGAGTTTACTATTTTATATTTTTTGAGTACTACCCTGTAAAAGTTGAGCAAAATAAGTAATAAGTGATAAATCGTACATAAAACATCCAAATATGTCATTTATTTAATGAAATTCGGAGTCGTTTGCAAAATACCGCGAAAATTTGAGTTTGCTATTTTTCTTATTTTTTTAGTACTACCCTGTAAAAGTTGAGCAAAACAAGTAATAAGTGATAAATCGTACATAAAACAGCCAAATATGTCATTTATTTAACGAAATTCGGAATCGTTTGCAAAATACCGTGAAAATTTTGAGTTTGCTATTTTATATTTTTCTAGTACTACCCTGTAACAGTTGAGCAAAACAAGAAATAAGTAATAAATCGTACATAAAACAGCCAAATATGTCATTTATTTAATGAAATTCGGAGTCGTTTGCAAAATACCGCAAAAATTTTGAGTTTTTATTATTTTTTGAGAACTATTCTGTAAAAGTTGAGCAAAACAAGTATAAAGTGATAAATCGTACATAAAACAGCCAAATATGTCATTTATTTAACGAAATTCGGAGTCGTTTGCAAAATACCGTGAAAATTTTGAGTTTGCTATTTTATATTTTTTTAGTACTACCCTGTAAAAGTTGAGCAAAATAAGTAATAAGTGATAAATCGTACATAAAACAGCCAAATATGTCATTTATTTAACGAAATTCGGAGTCGTTTGCAAAATACCGCGAAAATTTTGAGTTTGCTATTTTATATTTTTTTAGTACTACCCTGTAAAAGTTGAGCAAAACAAGTAATAAGTGATAAATCGTACATAAAACAGCCAAATATGTCATTTATTTAACGAAATTCGGAGTCGTTTGCAAAATACCGCGAAAATTTTGAGTTTGCTATTTTATATTTTTTTAGTACTACCCTGTAAAAGTTGAGCAAAACAAGAAATAAGTGATAAATCGTACATAAAACAGCCAAATATGTCATTTATTTAATGAAATTCGGAGTCGTTTGCAAAATACCGCGAAAATTTTGAGTTTTTATTATTTTTTAAGAACAATTCTGTAAAAGTTGAGCAAAACAAGTAATAAGTGATAAATCGTACATAAAACAGCCAAATATGTCATTTATTTTACGAAATTCGGAGTCGTTTGCAAAATACCGTGAAAATTTTGAGTTTGCTATTTTATATTTTTTGAGTACTACCCTGTAAAAGTTGAGCAAAACAAGTAATAAGTGATAAATCGTACATAAAACAGCCAAATATGTCATTTATTTAACGAAATTCGGAGTCGTTTGCAAAATACCGCGAAAATTTTGAGTTTGCTATTTTATATTTTTTTAGTACTACCCTGTAAAAGTTGAGCAAAACAAGTAATAAGTGATAAATCGTACATAAAACAGCCAAATATGTCATTTATTTAATGAAATTCGGAGTCGTTTGCAAAATACCGCGAAAATTTTGAGTTTTTATTATTTTTTAAGAACAATTCTGTAAAAGTTGAGCAAAACAAGTAATAAGTGATAAATCGTACATAAAACAGCCAAATATGTCATTTATTTTACGAAATTCGGAGTCGTTTGCAAAATACCGTGAAAATTTTGAGTTTACTATTTTATATTTTTTGAGTACTACCCTGTAAAAGTTGAGCAAAATAAGTAATAAGTGATAAATCGTACATAAAACATCCAAATATGTCATTTATTTAATGAAATTCGGAGTCGTTTGTAAAATACCGCGAAAATTTGAGTTTGCTATTTTTCTTATTTTTTTAGTACTACCCTGTAAAAGTTGAGCAAAACAAGTAATAAGTGATAAATCGTACATAAAACAGCCAAATATGTCATTTATTTAACGAAATTCGGAATCGTTTGCAAAATACCGTGAAAATTTTGAGTTTGCTATTTTATATTTTTCTAGTACTACCCTGTAACAGTTGAGCAAAACAAGAAATAAGTGATAAATCGTACATAAAACAGCCAAATATGTCATTTATTTAATGAAATTCGGAGTCGTTTGCAAAATACCGCAAAAATTTTGAGTTTTTATTATTTTTTGAGAACTATTCTGTAAAAGTTGAGCAAAACAAGTATAAAGTGATAAATCGTACATAAAACAGCCAAATATGTCATTTATTTAACGAAATTCGGAGTCGTTTGCAAAATACCGTGAAAATTTTGAGTTTGCTATTTTATATTTTTTTAGTACTACCCTGTAAAAGTTGAGCAAAATAAGTAATAAGTGATAAATCGTACATAAAACAGCCAAATATGTCATTTATTTAACGAAATTCGGAGTCGTTTGCAAAATACCGCGAAAATTTTGAGTTTGCTATTTTATATTTTTTTAGTACTACCCTGTAAAAGTTGAGCAAAACAAGTAATAAGTGATAAATCGTACATAAAACAGCCAAATATGTCATTTATTTAACGAAATTCGGAGTCGTTTGCAAAATACCGCGAAAATTTTGAGTTTGCTATTTTATATTTTTTTAGTACTACCCTTTAAAAGTTGAGCAAAACAAGTAATAAGTGATAAATCGTACATAAAACAGCCAAATATGTCATTTATTTAATGAAATTCGGAGTCGTTTGCAAAATACCGCGAAAATTTTGAGTTTGCTATTTTATATTTTTTTAGTACTACCCTGTAAAAGTTGAGCAAAACAAGTAATAAGTGATAAATCGTACATAAAACAGCCAAATATGTCATTTATTTAACGAAATTCGGAGTCGTTTGCAAAATACCGCGAAAATTTTGAGTTTGCTATTTTATATTTTTTTAGTACTATCCTGTAAAAGATGAGCAAAACAAGTAATAAGTGATAAATCGTACATAAAACAGCCAAATATGTCATTTATTTAACGAAATTCGGAGTCGTTTGCAAAATACCGCGAAAATTTTGAGTTTGCTATTTTATATTTTTTTAGTACTACCCTGTAAAAGTTGAGCAAAACAAGAAATAAGTGATAAATCGTACATAAAACAGCCAAATATGTCATTTATTTAATGAAATTCGGAGTCGTTTGCAAAATACCGCGAAAATTTTGAGTTTGCTATTTTATATTTTTTTAGTACTACCCTGTAAAAGTTGAGCAAAACAAGTAATAAGTGATAAATCGTACATAAAACAGCCAAATATGTCATTTATTTAACGAAATTCGGAGTCGTTTGCAAAATACCGCGAAAATTTTGAGTTTGCTATTTTATATTTTTTTAGTACTACCCTGTAAAAGTTGAGCAAAACAAGTATTAAGTGATAAATCGTACATAAAACAGCCAAATATGTCATTTATTTAACGAAATTCGGAGTCGTTTGCAAAATACCGCGTAAATTTTGAGTTTGCTATTTTATATTTTTTTAGTACTACCCTGTAAAAGTTGAGCAAAACAAGAAATAAGTGATAAATCGTACATAAAACAGCCAAATATGTCATTTACTTAATGAAATTCGGAGTCGTTTGCAAAATACCGCGAAAATTTTGAGTTTTTATTATTTTTTGAGAACAATTCTGTAAAAGTTGAGCAAAACAAGTAATAAGTGATAAATCGTACATAAAACATCCAAATATGTCATTTATTTTACGAAATTCGGAGTCGTTTGCAAAATACCGTGAAAATTTTGAGTTTACTATTTTATATTTTTTGAGTACTACCCTGTAAAAGTTGAGCAAAACAAGTAATAAGTGATAAATCGTACATAAAACAGCCAAATATGTCATTTATTTAACGAAATTCGGAGTCGTTTGCAAAATACCGTGAAAATTTTGAGTTTGCTATTTTATATTTTTTGAGTACTACCCTGTAAAAGTTGAGCAAAACAAGTAATAAGTGATAAATCGTACATAAAACAGCCAAATATGTCATTTATTTAACGAAATTCGGAGTCGTTTGCAAAATACCTTGAAAATTTTGAGTTTGCTATTTTATATTTTTTGAGTACTACCCTGTAAAAGTTGAGCAAAACAAGAAATAAGTGATAAATCGTACATAAAACAGCCAAATATGTCATTTATTTAATGAAATTCGGAGTCGTTTGCAAAATACCGCGAAAATTTGAGTTTGCTATTTTTCTTATTTTTTTAGTACTACCCTGTAAAAGTTGAGCAAAACAAGTAATAAGTGATAAATCGTACATAAAACAGCCAAATATGTCATTTATTTAACGAAATTCGGAGTCGTTTGCAAAATACCGCGAAAATTTTGAGTTTGCTATTTTTCTTATTTTTTTAGTACTACCCTGTAAAAGTTGAGCAAAACAAGTATTAAGTGATAAATCGTACATAAAACAGCCAAATATGTCATTTATTTAACGAAATTCGGAGTCGTTTGCAAAATACCGCGAAAATTTTGAGTTTGCTATTTTATATTTTTTTAGTACTACCCTGTAAAAGTTGAGCAAAACAAGAAATAAGTGATAAATCGTACATAAAACAGCCAAATATGTCATTTACTTAATGAAATTCGGAGTCGTTTGCAAAATACCGCGAAAATTTTGAGTTTTTATTATTTTTTGAGAACAATTCTGTAAAAGTTGAGCAAAACAAGTAATAAGTGATAAATCGTACATAAAACATCCAAATATGTCATTTATTTTACGAAATTCGGAGTCGTTTGCAAAATACCGTGAAAATTTTGAGTTTACTATTTTATATTTTTTGAGTACTACCCTGTAAAAGTTGAGCAAAACAAGTAATAAGTGATAAATCGTACATAAAACAGCCAAATATGTCATTTATTTAACGAAATTCGGAGTCGTTTGCAAAATACCGTGAAAATTTTGAGTTTGCTATTTTATATTTTTTGAGTACTACCCTGTAAAAGTTGAGCAAAACAAGTAATAAGTGATAAATCGTACATAAAACATCCAAATATGTCATTTATTTAATGAAATTCGGAGTCGTTTGCAAAATACCGCGAAAATTTGAGTTTGCTATTTTTCTTATTTTTTTAGTACTACCCTGTAAAAGTTGAGCAAAACAAGTTATAAGTGATAAATCGTACATAAAACAGCCAAATATGTCATTTATTTAACGAAATTCGGAGTCGTTTGCAAAATACCGTGAAAATTTTGAGTTTGCTATTTTATATTTTTTGAGTACTACCCTGTAAAAGTTGAGCAAAACAAGAAATAAGTGATAAATCGTACATAAAACAGCCAAATATGTCATTTATTTAATGAAATTCGGAGTCGTTTGCAAAATACCGCGAAAATTTTGAGTTTTTATTATTTTCTGAGAACTATTCTGTAAAAGTTGAGCAAAACAAGAAATAAGTGATATATCGTACATAAAACAGCCAAATATGTCATTTATTTAACGAAATTCGGAGTAGTTTGCAAAATACCGCGAAAATTATGAGTTTGCTATTTTATATGTTTTGAGTACTACCCTGTAATAGTTGAGCAAAACAAGTAATAAGTGATAAATCGTACATAAAACAGCCAAATATGTCATTTATTTAACGAAATTCGGAGTCGTTTGCAAAATACCGTGAAAATTTTGAGTTTGCTATTTTATATTTTTTGAGTACTACCCTGTAAAAGTTGAGCAAAACAAGTAATAAGTGATAAATCGTACATAAAACATCCAAATATGTCATTTATTTAATGAAATTCGGAGTCGTTTGCAAAATACCGCGAAAATTTGAGTTTGCTATTTTTCTTATTTTTTTAGTACTACCCTGTAAAAGATTAGCAAAACAAGTAATAAGTGATAAATCGTACATAAAACAGCCAAATATGTCATTTATTTAACGAAATTCGGAGTCGTTTGCAAAATACCGTGAAAATTTTGAGTTTGCTATTTTATATTTTTTTAGTACTACCCTGTAAAAGTTGAGCAAAACAAGAAATAAGTGATAAATCGTACATAAAACAGCCAAATATGTCATTTATTTAATGAAATTCGGAGTCGTTTGCAAAATACCGTGAAAATTTTGAGTTTTTATTATTTTTTGAGAACTATTCTGTAAAAGTTGAGCAAAACAAGTAATAAGTGATAAATCGTACATAAAACAGCCAAATATGTCATTTATTTAATGAAATTCGGAGTCGTTTGCAAAATACCGTGAAAATTTTGAGTTTGCTATTTTATATTTTTTTAGTACTACCCTGTAAAAGTTGAGCAAAACAAGTAATAAGTGATAAATCGTACATAAAACAGCCAAATATGTCATTTATTTAACGAAATTCGGAGTCGTTTGCAAAATACAGTGAAAATTTTGAGTTTGCTATTTTATATTTTTTTAGTACTACCCTGTAAAAGTTGAGCAAAACAAGTAATAAGTGATAAATCGTACATACAACAGCCAAATATGTCATTTATTTAACGAAATTCGGAGTCGTTTGCAAAATACCGCGAAAATTTTGAGTTTGCTATTTTATATTTTTTTAGTACTACCCTGTAAAAGTTGAGCAAAACAAGTAATAAGTGATAAATCGTACATAAAACAGCCAAATATGTCATTTATTTAACGAAATTCGGAGTCGTTTGCAAAATACCGCGAAAATTTTGAGTTTGCTATTTTATATTTTTTTAGTACTACCCTTTAAAAGTTGAGCAAAACAAGTAATAAGTGATAAATCGTACATAAAACAGCCAAATATGTCATTTATTTAATGAAATTCGGAGTCGTTTGCAAAATACCGCGAAAATTTTGAGTTTGCTATTTTATATTTTTTTAGTACTACCCTGTAAAAGTTGAGCAAAACAAGTAATAAGTGATAAATCGTACATAAAACAGCCAAATATGTCATTTATTTAACGAAATTCGGAGTCGTTTGCAAAATACCGCGAAAATTTTGAGTTTGCTATTTTATATTTTTTTAGTACTATCCTGTAAAAGATGAGCAAAACAAGTAATAAGTGATAAATCGTACATAAAACAGCCAAATATGTCATTTATTTAACGAAATTCGGAGTCGTTTGCAAAATACCGCGAAAATTTTGAGTTTGCTATTTTATATTTTTTTAGTACTACCCTGTAAAAGTTGAGCAAAACAAGAAATAAGTGATAAATCGTACATAAAACAGCCAAATATGTCATTTATTTAATGAAATTCGGAGTCGTTTGCAAAATACCGCGAAAATTTTGAGTTTGCTATTTTATATTTTTTTAGTACTACCCTGTAAAAGTTGAGCAAAACAAGTAATAAGTGATAAATCGTACATAAAACAGCCAAATATGTCATTTATTTAACGAAATTCGGAGTCGTTTGCAAAATACCGCGAAAATTTTGAGTTTGCTATTTTATATTTTTTTAGTACTACCCTGTAAAAGTTAAGCAAAACAAGAAATAAGTGATAAATCGTACATAAAACAGCCAAATATGTCATTTATTTAACGAAATTCGGAGTCGTTTGCAAAATACACTTATTTCTTTTTTTGCTCAACTTTTACAGAATAGTTCTCAAAAAATAATAAAAACTCAAAATTTTCGCGGTATTTTGCAAACGACTCCGAATTTCGTTAAATAAATGACATACTTGGCTGTTTTATGTACGATTTATCACTTATTTCTTGTTTTGCTCAACTTTTACAGGGTTGTACTAAAAAAATATAAAATAGCAAACTCAAAATTTTCGCGGTATTTTGCAAACGACTCCGAATTTCGTTAAATAAATGCCATATTTGGCTGTTTTATGTACGATTTATCACTTATTTCTTGTTTTGCTCTACTTTTACAGAATAGTTCTCAAAAAATAATAAAAACTCAAAATTTTCGCGGTATTTTGCAAACGACTCCGAATTTCGTTAAATAAATGACATATTTGGCTGTTTTATGTACGATTTATCACTTATTTCTTGTTTTGCTTAACTTTTACAGGGTAGTACTCAAAAAATATAAAATAGCAAACTCAAAATTTTCACGGTATTTTGCAAACGACTCCGAATTTCGTTAAATAAATGACATATTTGGCTGTTTTATGTACGATTTATCACTTATTTCTTGTTTTGCTCAACTTTTACAGGGTAGTACTAAAAAAATATAAAATAGCA